>JAVFBX010033301.1:0-49332 GCA_034783855.1 Mopalia kennerleyi | reverse complement strand
TTGGCTGACTGCCTGTAGATGACAAGTAACGCGAGAAAGTGCGTGAAAAGCCAATCGGGCACCTAACTCCAAGTCGGCTTCTCTATAAAACCATTCAGTTGTTAATGTAATAAGATAGAAAACCAGTGTTTCCTAACTAGTAAGACCCCGGTGAGATTAATTATACAGTCCTATGCAGAGCGTAATCTCAGGACTTGAGAATTTATCGCTAGGTCGATAATCTCTCGTACAATGGTCGTTTGTCGTCGTTATGGGAGCTCGGGTTTATGCTTATAACACCATCCTCGGTCTTTAATCGTAAACTTCCTTTTGTTACCTAAAGAACTATAACATTACTTCCTTACAGTGTTACTCATTTAGGAATATATATGTCTTCGACTTTATCAAATCGTGCAATAAAACTGCCATGAGTGATATTTTACATGTGTATTTTGTAATGCCATTACATTCCCCGGGGAGTTGGCAAAGGTTTAGCCCTTTATCGCCTGAAGTTTATGTGAGGTTTTTTTGTAGAACGTATTATTAGGCCTATATTTAAAGGAACGAAATGTCATAGACAATTTGGATATGACCTCTCGACATTCTTTTTATTTGCATTTTATGAAAATATCAGCGGGGAACAATGTAAGAAAACAGAGGGCCAGATATACGTTCTGTTACGGCTAGACAGCTTTCTAATAAGAAGTAAAATAAACTTGCATGAGTTGTTGTTGTATTTAATGACTCGATTGTATACTTTTGCTGGAAGGAACTCTAAACCGACGTGAGTTTGAATGAAACCACTGGAATTTAAGCAGAGTTGAAGAAATAAACACTCCTTGCTGTTATAGCAAACATAGCGGTAATGAAATGTCAAGTGTAAACCATCAATCTGGTCGTTTAAGTTAAATCAACAGCTCTTGGGGTCTGGGCTGCAAATCCTGAAACTCTACGGGGCGGGGATAAATGTAAGGACGGAGCTGGGTGGAGACGGGACGATTCCTTGTCGAGGCTTAATGAGTCGGGCTGGAGACACGGTCAGTAGCTCTTAGATTTAATGACCAATCACCGCGAATATTCCGTCTGAGGTTGGGTTATGTCCACTGCTCCCTGGGAACGCTGGAATGACATTTGGACATTGGTGTAGGTTAGCACGTGACGGCCGATAACCAGTAAACGAATGACAGGATTTATAAACAAAGTGGATAGCTGAATTGTGGAGTATGTACGTCTGTTGATGTTGGTTGTCAACACGTACCACAACTCTGTCAGATTGATTCAAAACTTGTACCCTTCACAAAACCTATAGACTTCAAACACTTGAACTACATGTCAGTACAAATGTAAATTTCGTTATATAAGTATATGTTTCCTTTAATTTAACACAACACTTTATCGCTTCATTCGAAAACATACGAAACTTTACGAGTAGCCTACTCTGTTTAATCCGAGGAAATCCTTCATGACAACACATACATTCTCGTACAATTGGCGACTAGATTTAGAAACTGCACTGATTCTACCACGTGGTTGATTTTAGTTGCAGTCCATGTTGAAGATGTCATCTTCGGTAACACTTGTAAATATACATTTTCTTTCTGTGGCCATTAGACGTAGACATTAACTTGACACAAATCATCACAAAATCTGCTTTCAAGTGTACAATATAAAAGGTACAATCTGACTGATTGTTTGATTAATTTAGACGTCGGAATAGACACACGTAACCCAGATAAAAGATATAAGCGTTGTGTTATCCATTTTTTCTGCAAACAAGTTGGATTTTTCAAGTCACACATGATGTGTGTGAATGAAGGACGGATAGGCTTCCACTGTTCTACACTACTGTGACGTGCACATTCTTGTTAGACATTTGTAACAACGGTTAAAATGGAAACAGCGCATAGTAGCCCCTTAACAATGCTTTACCTTCTGCTTTCAATGACTGTTGGCCTTTTCAGTGAAATTTGTATTTGTCCTACTATTTACTTTGAACTAAAGTTTCTCCAGATAATCGCTGAAATCCTGTCTATGCTGGTGGACAATGTATTTTGGCTTGACCTTGTTCATGTGTCCTTTTCGTAAAGGTATGTCGTTGACACAGTAACATAGAGTGAAATTTGTTAATGTGAAAACTGTCAAAAGAAATACTGTCACCGTATCTATGTTCATATTTTAGGCAGATGTTTGTTATCCTTTAAATTTATTTGTAACATAATGAATGAGTAATATATTTATCCTAACTTTAATAAACACCTTTAAACACTCAAATCAGACATTAAGACGTTATAAAATTCCGGAAAATGTCTTCACACGATCCTGTCTCCAATCTCCGACTGGTCAAACTGGGTGACCAGACGTTTCAACAGAAGTCATGACCAGCAACTCCTTCACGAACTACACCCATAACAATATAACTCAGATATCCTGGGGCCCTTTAAGACAGATTCTGTCAAACGGATGACTTTGTACGAGTTTTATGCATCGTGTATCTGTACTCAATATATATCTATTCTATTCATATGTGTTGTTTCTGAATTGTATTAAATCATTTGACGCAATCGCATTCCAAGGAGCTAACAAACAGCTTTAAACAGTGCTTCTGGTCAGTAACTCGTTTTGATAGTTATTGGTATTCCGATACGATGCATTGATTTTGTAATGTTATCCACCAATCGATGGTCTTTATTCTTTATCTAAATGAGTTCCAGTTTCTCTCTCTAATAAACGTTATAATTATTGACCAATAGGCTAAAACGAAATTAGATTAATATGTTTTATTCTTCCCCAGGAGAACTTAATGAGCCTGTCGGCGATATTTGAGACATTTCCTTCTCTAATGTTAATTAAGTGGCACTGTGTTTTATATGCTGGACACTGTTACTGACTTGACCGATTTCTCATCTCTTTCTTAAGATTTGAAGATTCTCATCTTGGGGAAGATGATTTCCCCTAAGACACCTGTCAAACTACTAATTAATGATATTTTCCTGTGTTCTCTGTCACCCAGGTCAGAGAAAGAAAATAAGTTCATTTTCTTTCTTCGTGTATAACGTTGTTGAAACAGGTTTTCTTGTCGTGTATGCGCCAGGCCAAAAGATTGCATGTTTTCTGGGTTTTTTTCATTGGGTTTTGTTTCATAATGACATCACATTTTGCTCTACAACCTTGCCATGTCATCTATTCCCTTCACATGATTTACTGTCGTACTTGCTTTTCATTTTGCATAGTTTGTAAAAAAATAACACTGAGTCACACTATATTCACGCAATGCGACATGTACGTATTGACGTGTGTGTGATGCAGAAATAACACATTGGAGTACATGCAAGTCCATTGCTGCCATCAGGTGATTTCCTGACGTTTAATTTTGCACATTGGGTGCACAGTATTCCCCTGACTGCATCCCCCTTGAGGGTGCACTGTGCAACAATCAAAAAGTCAATCTTTAACACATTGCTTTACTAGTATCCTAATGTAAAGATACAACAACATTTTACAGCATATGTATCTCCCGGTGGCACACTACGTCCTTCAACAAAACTAATCTAATGCATAAACTCGATCTATTGAATGCCCTGTTACCGTGTCAGTATATGCGATTCCAGCCACACACCGTGTCCATTCTGCACATATAGCCGTCAATAACTTTTAAATATCGTCACTTATACTGGACATTTAAGGTAATTTCTCTGTTGTGGAATTAAGTCAAGTCCACTCATTTGCCCACATTTATTACTGACCCAACGCGATATGGTTTTATGGAATCCATAAAGCATTCCTTTATTGTCAGCTTGATAAAAACGCGGGTGTTGAAGATTTTCCAACACACTGCTCAAGTAAGTGTGAAGCCCTGTATCGCTAATGCCTTCTAATGTCTGCCGCCGCGACAGCCGACTATGGGAACTTGGTATAAACCGAGCTATTGATTAACAGACCAAGTTTGGCTGTAACTGAAAACTGACGTTATTTTAAGTATAGGAGTGGGATAGAGATTACTGTATTTAATTAAATCCTGCTTGAGTTTAATTTTATTAGGTACATACAAATGCATCCCGATTGATGCATCAAAACGAGCTACTTGGATATACATTCAATATTTTTTTCAAAGACGAAAATTCGAAAAGAACCCGTTTTTCAAGTTGCATGGGTGTAACTACACTTGAGTATAATTAAAACGTTTTAAACACTGGCAATGAGTTTAGTTTAAAGTATAATCGTCGAATATATTGCTTTTTTATCGCAAACTTCAGAAGAGCTTATTGGTAGTTTTTGCTTTCATACAACGTAATAATGTGACATAAGTTTGACATAAATTTTATTTAATTTTTCCATAATGGTGATAATATTGGAATACGGCACATATATTTACATAATGCCGTAATTGCGTTTTAATACTGATGGATCCTTAAAATAACATTTATAGATTCCAGTTTTAACCCAGTCCGACTTGTTCCAACTTAAGCAAGTCTTTACCACTATTAAGGCATGTGGCAGCTTGATTTTTGGAGTAAAATCTTACACAAATAAACAGTAAGAGAGGCCTTCCGACTGAACACTTGTGTTAGGTAAACAGCACACGTCCTCCAGCAAAGCGCTTAAGGCAGGCCTCTTAGAACCCACAAAAAACAGTTGGAACGAAGACTCTGACAAATTCACGCCTTATTGGTCTACTCCTGTTACGCCATCTGTTGTAAGGTTTTCCGTTTAATATTACTAGCAGATGGTAGGTTCATGACCGGCACAGATAACCAAGCACCTATAACTAAACTTATATTCTGAATATATACTCAGCAACGATATAGGTAAATGTATATCTGTTAAAACCACCCCTACGCGGGTATCACTGCATTAGTATTTCGCAGTATGTCTATTTTAAGGGAGTTGAGAACTCCGATAGCCTGGAGTTTAGTTGTAAAATTGTTGACATTCAAGTAGAAGTTATTCATTACAGAAAATGCTGCATCTGGCACACGTGTCTTCGATCCTTTTTGGAAACAAGTTATGTAATCTGTAGCTAATCCTTAACGTAATGCCTTATACTCTGCCAATAAACGCCTGGATACAAATAGCACAGCTCGTGCTTAAAACTCGAATACGAAATCGTTTGATATTACTCACAAATATAACGAGAAACAGAGACAACTATAAACAGAGTTTTGAGCTTTGATGTAACATTGTATAGTAGAAAGAAGCACACTTGTAGCGATTATACAGATGACGACTCTTCTTTATAGCATGTGGCGTATCTATGATTCCGCTGGATTTACTTAGAGAACCTCGAGTTAGACGATATTCACTACATAAACATCTTCATATAAACATATAAGTCACGCAATCATTGTGAGTGCCGATCTTTAAGTTCACGTTAGCCATTTAGCCTAGTTTAGGGAGCGCTATATCACGAATGGATTCCCTATGAAGGGTGGTATTAATATATAGTGACCCATTAGGTGTCTGCTTACCTGTTCGTGGTAAGACTGACACACAGTTATACCACAAAACTAACTCCTGATTTTTGATCGGTAAAGAAAATAATCCCATCAGAAGCTTATACCATGTTTGTCTAGAGATTCCGCGTTTTGTTTGAGATTTTTAAAATATTTGCTCCTCCGGTAGCTTTTGTCAGACGAGTGGTCGGTATCATCTGGTGAGAGAGCAATTTAAAATGACTTAATGGAAGGAGCTGTTGACAGAGGGGACTATAAGAGAGTAAGGCTCCTTTATACACAAATATGTCACCATAAAATCTCTCGACCAAGGAATGCTATTATTGCTACAATGTCAGATTATTGTTTTACATGGTTGAGGTAACATAAACTTTGAGATTTAAGTGAATTTCACATGTTATCAAGTGTTGTGTTGAAAACCAAAATAATTGCGTTCTATAAAGTATGCACTTTTGGAATTTAATTGTATATTGACAGAAGACTAACAAAAGATTATACGGCTCTTGCCAGTCCAGTATTTAAAAACATAAGATTTTGCATTTTAAAGGCTCAATATTTTACGTCAATAATAAATTATCGACAAGTTGCACTTGACACCGGAACGTGAGCAATTGGTAGAGCTATAGGATGTGCCGCGTAAACGGTTTACTTTTATCGGCGGCATGTTTCTGTTGTTTTTATTTTTCTTCTCCAAGGCTAGGATTGCAAGAGAATGGTCACATAGTAAAAGCCAAGCGGTGTGCAAGTGAATAGAAACCAAGATTAACGAAGTAGAAATGTTTAAATCCGAAAGGTGTTACTGAGAGATTAACGTGAAACTTAATTGGAAAGTTTTCCATCTCTATCACACAGTCAATTCAAAGTTTCGTCTGCTCGTATAAGTTAAAAGTAGTACCTTGAAAATCGCTTCAGGGGCCTGTCTTACGAAGCATGCGCAGCTAACGTTGTACGTAATTACCAAGACGACGCAATATCTTCAGCACGTCATGGTAATTACGTCCAACGTGGGCTACGCATGTTTTCGTAGGACAAGCCCCTGATGTATAAGTGCTTTTAAGCTCTATACATCATTTAATCCCCACAAGCATTTACCTAAAAAAATCCTATTTTCATCTGATAAAACATGTTTTAAATATTCAATAAATCGATAAAAATCGATTTAAAGTACTGAAAACTCTACGCATTTGCCTTGATTGGTCAGACAACTGATGACGTAGGGGTATGTGGAAGAATGCATTGTGCAATACCCATACAGCTACGTCATAACTTTGACCTTAGGCACTACAGCTCCTAGTCGGGAGATCTTAATTAGCGTGATATCTATTAATTTGAACGATAAACGTTTGTTATAATTTAAAACAATTAGCTTTCTTCAATACCACAAATTAACACGACAGACCAAAAAAACGAACAGGTGTTCCCGTTTAATGTCAGGTAAGTTGGCCAGTCCATACCTGAGCGTCTCGCCCAAAGAAAGAATTATTTAGGTCCTCGTATTAAAATTTGAGTTGTTTACATCAACAAATGTTTAACGCTGCATACCAAATGTCACAACAGAAAAACAGAAGTTGAAATATATGCTTTTTAAGTTTATCGCAAAGTGACGCAAACTCTAAATGCTTATAAAAAGACAACCATAGATATTACACGAAAGTAAAAATCCTGAACAGTAGTTCAATGTTTTTTCTTATTATTTCTATTGGGTGAATATTATAACGATTATGTCAATAGGACAGAGAAATGAACTGTGATAATGAGGTTTGTGTTTGTCGGAATGTTGTCAACCCTCTATGTTAGACAGACAGAGTACAGGAGTGTTGACATCTTTGATTAATAGCATGTCGTATTTTACTTTTTGCCTACTTTGATGTCGCATGCAGTATGTCTACTACAGTTTGTATATCTGCTTAGCAGGTGCACGTCTGTCGTAGTCACTTGAAATTGAAGGATTATCAAAAAATCGTCTGTGATTATCTCGGTCCTAAAGGCAAGCGTTACGGGGCAGATCTGTTCACTGATATACCCTTCTCTCTTATGAAAAGACTGAATGTCAAGCTCATATGATGTCAAGTCCTTCAGATGATTTGGGTCTCCTTAGGAAGACTTTCCAATGGGGTCAGACCTCTCTTGACTGTCATTTTATTCGAGAACAAAATAAACCCCTTCACAAAAGGAGTGGTGTGATCTTATCAAATATTTAAAACTAGAAGCCAACTATTCTGGTATAATTCATTGCTCAAAGCACCGTTAGTCCACCATAATGCATGTCTTCCTCTAATAGTAGATCAGTATCGTTCACTTAAAACCTCAACTTTAAAGTAAGGCCGGATATCTTCAAATGAGTGTTTCCTCTGTGGACAATCTTGTTTGGCAGCGAGACAGAAGTACTGTCATTTCTTACGTTGATTATTATGGTGATGGTAAGCTCCTACATTCAACACGTTTTGTTCTGGATCCTCTATATATGCAGTTGTGGACAATGCATATGTCCTAATACCTACTCCTTGTATCCCGTGAAGGTTTAACCCATGTTGACGGTCTGAGAATATGTTTATTGACCTAATACATTCCTGGTATCCCATATAGAGCTTAAACTATTGGTCTGAGAATATGTACATTGACCTAATACATTCCTGGTATCCCATATCGAACTTAAGCTATTGGTCTAAGAATATGATTATTGGCCTAATACACACCTGGTATCCCATATCGAGCTTAAACTTATGGCCTGAGAATATGATAATGACCTAATAGACTCTTGGTACCCTGGTACCCCAGGAGTACCCCTTAAGCTAATGATCTGAGAATATGTTTATTGACCTAATACATTCATGGTATCCCATATAGAGCTTAAGCTAATGATCTGAGAATATGTTTATTGACCTAATACACTCCTGGTATCCCATAAAGAGTTAAAGCTATTACATGACCTAATATACTGCTGGTATCCCATATCGAGCTTAAGCTAATGGTCTGAGAATATGTTTATTTACCTAATACATTCATGGTATCCCATATAGAGCTTAAGTTAATGGTCTGAGAATATGTTTATTGACCTTATACACTCCTGGTACCCCATATCAAGCGAATGGTCCTAAAATATGTGTATTGACCTAACACACTCCTGGTATTCCATATAGAGCTTAAACTATTGGTCTGAGAATATGGTAATTGACCTAATAGACTCCTGGTATCCCATATAGAGCTTAAGCTATTACATGACCTAATAGACTCCTCATTTAGAGCTTAAACTAGTGGTCTGAGAATATGTTTATTGACCTAATACACTGCTGGTATCCCATGTAGGGATAACACAGGCTGATTGTCGAGAAATGCCATGTTTATTCACTGACCCACTGCAGAAGTCATAATTACTGTTTGATGTAAATATACACTGGTTATCATAATAATTGAATGTGCCATGGTCAAGTCATTGCAACCAATTAGCATTACTTTACATGACATTCCCATATGTTGGCCTTGGTAGTCAGTGTGGTCATTAACTCGTAACGCGAGAAACTTCCGTACATTCATCTACAAAATTGTGCAGTGTTTAAAGTTTCTTTGTCATCGACATTTGTCATACTACGCTCATGTCTTGTCATCATCCTTATGTTAAATGCGCAGTAAATTGATAGATTGGCTAGTAACAATGAAGTGATGCAATTGATATATTTAGCTTGAATTACAGTATTTCTTGCGTGTCCGTGTATACTGTTATCATGCTAACAAAGCTCTCGTGTGAGGACAAACTTGTCAATTTTTTTTGGCTCTGGGCCACTTGACCAGAGATTTGAAGGAGAATAACACTTAGTAGCTGAAACTCATAGTTAAGATTCCAGTCATTGCGACTCCGTGAACTTCTATGTAGAGTTGATCAATGGAGGATTGATTCTACGAGTTACGTCTATAAAATTGCTCCCTGGCATATGTTTTTCGATAACCGTCGTTAGGCGTTAAACCTGTCCGATATTCTACTCTATTTAATAAGCAGACTAGAGTAAATACTTGAGATAACTATCCCACTTAACAATAGTGCTTTCTTTACGTTTTAAGTGTAAGTGCGGCCGATACGAGAGGCACGTATTTCTGAACGGAGAAAATACTCCCAGGGCATAAATTTGTCTTATCACTATACTACTGGTCGCCTCCTGTAATATTTATATGGTGATTAAACCGCTTTGTTTGGCTTATGCTAATGGGTTTGTGTGGTAGCAAATAGGCTCTTTTCCATGCTATGTTGTGGTTGTTTCTGATGTATGTGTACAACAAACGTGAGAAGTTGACAGTTAAAATATATATCAGTTACACTTGACATTCCTGGTTTTCGTTGAACCTTCCTGACCGAACTTCTGTTGATGGTTGACATTTAAAAGCCGTCTTCACTCAAAAACGGTTGCCGTGTCCGGATAGCTGACGTGTGCGCGGTTTAAGGCCACACGAAAAGGACATAGATTTGAGCAGTGGGCCCAGTCTGATTCCCCAGCGGATTAAAACTAAATCTCTCATTACTGTCACACAAAAACTGACCGTGGCTTCAAATCTCTGTCACCAAGAAGTTCTTAGTGCTCAATCAATCAGAATAGTACACCTACATGGGATTTCAGCTCCTATTTCTCGTCAGTGTCTCACTCCAGGTGTAGTAGACTATACGCGGTTCGCTTTGATATTTCCGTTGTGTTCTTGGCCAGTTGTTTGCACATTTACATGACTCGAAGTATATCGAAGTATGAAAGACTGAAAAAGATCGGCGAAGAATCCAAAGGTGAAAAAACAATTAAATTGAAAAACAAAGAATGGACCAATCAGGTGCATCGGACTTTTTTGAAAGTGTCAAATCCCCTATTTCAAGAAAGAGCGAAACAGAACAGCGCAGAATCCAAAGGTACGAAAATAACATTCTAAAAAAGAACAATAAAAAAACCTCCAACAATAAGAAGAAAAAATAATCAACTTCATGGCCCAATCAGATGCATCAGTCTATTTGGAAAGTGTTAAATCCCCTATTTTAAGAAAGCAAGCAGACCTTGTTTCCTTGCTGACTCATTTGACCTCTTATATCAGATATTCTCTGATCACATAAGATTTATTTAGTTACAACCTGGAATGTTATCAGTTCTGAAAGAGGAGGACGTCTCGCCAAACGCCACGAGACTAGACGAGCCGAGACAGCCCGAATCCGTGCGATCGGGAGCTCAATCAACCGTGTGATTGTTCAAGTGGACCGCCAACTAATACATATATCCCACTCATAAATTATAGGTTTTTATTCGGGCACAAAGGCAAAAAAAGTCAGATATGGCTTTTCTGCTGGATGATAAAATTACTTTACCAGCACTCATCTATTGAGATGATAGCCGGAGAGTTGTGCAAGGTAAGTGCATGTATACTGGCCTATAGCACATTATGGTTGATCGAGCAAGAACATATGCATCTTCAGAAACGTTTTACGATAACTGTACCCATCTGCTGACATAGATCAGTAATAGATGTAATAACGGTTACTGGCTTAGATAATTGCATATGGCAGTTAAGATTTTAGATTTTGTATTTGCTAGATTTCAATTTGATATATAGATGATACGTATACTACGATTTAATGTAACACATGGCAACCTCCTTCATTACATTGATTTATCTCTTTCTTGCTGTGATATTAATCGGCAATAAGTCAACAGAGAGAAAATTGTTAATTACAGTTGTTATTAGCGAATTTTTATAGCTGAATTATATATCATGATGAACACCTTTATAAACGTTAATTGCATTACGATATACGTTTTTGTTGTCGGCCAAGTTTATGGCTTTATTAACAACATTTATATATCTAACAACTCAAAGGTCCCGGGTTCGAATCCCGGTGGAGGCAAGCACATTTTGCGCTCATTTATTCAAATATATATCTAACAATACAGAGTAGTTCAGGCTGTGAAAAATAATTTGAAATTACGAATTAATTTTGGAAACACCTGCTATGAATACGTGCTTTGTGTAACTTATCAACAGAGAATGAAAATAAACAAGAGACATGTAGGTCGGTATAAGTAGACCGAATTCGTCGTAATTTATATTTAGCTGGATTATCTTAGGTACAGGCTTGTCTTCTTGTGTTTGTTAATTTGGAGTACGGAGGAATGTTACACAATTCCCAGCACGTATTAAGATTACGCCACAGTTTATGACCCTCTTCAGAACGGCGTACACAAAGACAACGCCTAGTTCGGGGTTAATATTCAAAACCTAGACTGTCTGTACATTGTGATATTGAAATACTTACCAAGCGTCTTAGCAATAAGTTGGTATGTATTGGATTACCATAAGAGCTATATTTGTGTCATTGATTACGTGAACACATGCACGTGTCCAAGTTTACCTTTCTAAAATCCTAAGTGTCTATACGCACTCGGCAACACCTTTAATCAAGAGATATACAACTGTGGGGTAACAGTTCAATCTCATTATGAAATTCAACCACGAATAATTTATTATACGTTATTATCCAATCAGATGTCGTTACTATCCAATGAGGTGTCGTTATTATCCAATGAGAAGCCATATTAAAAGGCTGAGGGAAAAAAACGAACCGACAGCTCTTAATATAATGTTATTTGTCGTGAATTCTACGGCAATAAATGTCGTCAGCCAGGCTATCCAATATAAGCAAGATAATCATTTATACAAGTCACGAATATAGCGTTTATTTCGATACTTGTTTTATTAAAGTTAATTTTCAACGGATAATTGAATTACAGGAGTTAATTCTCTTTTCATCGGCGAATTGTTTCTGCACCGAAAAACACTTACATGTGAAATAACTTAAATAAACCAAAAACTTCCAATCTATCATAGCGATTGGGTGGAACAAGTATATGGCGATGCCTCTTGATCTCGAAATAATGATAGCTCTTCGCGTATGTGCAAGTAGGGTTTCGTTTGATTTCCAATGTTTCAGCGGTATACATATACTGATTGTTTTCTCCTTATAAACATGAATTATAGTGTATATACGTTCAAATAGACTCATAGCTTGTTGAAATGTAAACACAGACTTGAGTGAGGTAGACTAGATGAACCTTTTGTTAGCGAGAGATTAAAGGCTACCTACAGCCATGTCTCCTCCAGGTGAGCGCGTGCTACTCGACAAGGTAAAGCTTGTCGAGTCCCTGTTTATTTTCTAGCTAAGGTGTTCTTCTTCTGGTATACCTCATACATTTACACACTCAATACAAATTGTTCTTAAATATGATACTTTATCAAGCACGACTGGGTTGGGAACTTTTTTTTGGGTTGGCACAAAGGTCACTTCTGGCTTGGTTCTGCATTCTGTTGACTTACTGTTGTCTCTCGTTTTTCTTCCAGATGCTGGTGACTTGGATACAGGCTTTGCTGGTGTTGTCGATAGGACTGGCCGCAGCACAAGGTAACATATACACACAGAGCCGTGTATCGTCAATCTTCCTCGCACACAGCACTGTTTCATATAGCCCCCGTATACTCAACCTTTTTTAAACAAATACACTTCCACACAAAACTGTTTTATATCACTAGCTTCATAATACATAACCAAATGGCACATCTTCTATTTAACTGGACATAGCAAATACTAGATCGGTGATTGAATATAAATAATGGGTTTTATATAGGCTAGTACACTTTGGCGTGTTTATATACCCTAGATTAACCCTAAAACTAGATAACCTTACAGTGTGAAGAAATACCGGGAATAGTTTCCCAGCATTCGTCCAGCAGGGAACCACCTCACATTATGTATTTAGATATGGCTGAACCAATAGTCCGAATTTATATTAGTTTCATTACTAGTTTGCTAGTTGTCGTGAGCAAACACTTTCAACAAAATCAATGCTGCCGCTTAAACGTGGCAACCCAAATTCATTTTATATAGAAAAAATTGGGTTAGATCTGATTTGGAATTCACGGTATACAAGCTAATTAACCTACCATAAAGTTTATTGCAACAAAATACTCACTCCATGTATTATACAAATACCTATTCGTATATATTGAATACAGTTTGGAACATTACCGAAATGCTAACGATACGTCATAATGGATAACTCTATGAATCGCCTTTGAAAGCATTAAGATGGTATTGCTGATCCTGATTGACAAAAAGGCCTAAGTTTTTCGGGGAATTAGTAACAAGTGCACTAGACAATGTTGAATCATTAGTAACATGTACATAAGTCGTTAAAGAAACAGTCACGTTTTTGGAATTAGTCAATTCTCACGCAAAACCCTGCTGAAGAGAACTTGATTTATTGTACTTGAGAACCGTTCTACTGCTGTAGGCTGTGCTTGTCGGAGAGAGGTCGGATCGAGGCGGATATATTTTCATAACCTCTGGTATATAGGTGCTAAACCTTACCCGAATACCTGTCACAATTAACTCCTTACTGCCTTAAATTACTAATAGATTTGCCTCGCATTTCCTGCCTGTTCGCAACACCAAGGCGGCTAGCCCGGCTTAGCAAGTGAAGCAATCATATGATTGTGTTGAATAGCTGGGTGGAGCACACCGCCCAGAACAGACACCAATACAATCAGATCCCCTGATTAGAGGGATACCGATTCCAAACGACAACACAGTCAGTCATGTCAGCCAGTGCAGCTAGGACACTGTTACATCCATTTTACGACCTCTGAAATATTTCTCGTCAGTCCACCAAGGAGCAGAGAACATGTTAAGAATTCTCCTTTCTACAATACTATTTACGGAAAACTCTTGCACCAAGTCGTCAGAGCTATTAGGTAACCTTTGCCTGATGACTTAAGAAAGTTGCTCGGTTAATAGAACGAGGCGATAGTAACTGCGTCAGTATTCTCACACTAAAAGGATCGTGGTTTAAATCGTGGTCTGAATAAGTTTCAGACTTTTGAAACTTATTTTAAGACGCAGTTTTGCTCTCGATTTTCTTATTGCAAAATATAAAAATTATAAAACTGTTGACAGACTTTCAAATTCTCACTAAATCTATAGTAGTCTTACTCATAATGTGTCATAATAATACGTGATAATAATATGAGAGAAGGAATTTGTCTGATTGCCAAAAGAAGCAATTCTTATGTGGCAAGAGAGAAATATTTGAACTTTTTCTGACGCAGCACAAATTTAAGTCTTGACAATTAGTTAAGAATCCGTTCTCGGCCCATCAGACCATAGCCAGCATGGCAACGAGACCCACTCTTAATTGTGTTTATATCCTCAGATTATATAAACAAGTGGTGGACACGGTTTTATATATCTTTACGGTATATAGTCCATTGCGATTATAAGCTAAGAACTTATTATGAAAGTAGCTTATTTATTAGATATTTATCAATATTTAGTCGCTATGTTTAAAAAAGTCTCACCAACTATGAGTAATAAAACTTTTCGTCGCCATGTCATATGTCTTTACAGTAGATCATATAGTCAATCAGTGTTCACAAGCGAAGAACTTATTATGGAACTGATACAAGCCTATCTTATAGACCCTCGTCTTTATTGAGTTGTTATGTTTTCAAAAAGTTTAGTTCCACCAACAGAGAGTACTGAAACGTTTGGTCACCATTTCATGTCTTTGCGGTGTATACTATGTATAGTTAATCTGTGTTTATTTTATAAGCGGAGACCTTACTGTGAAACTGATATAAGCTTATCTATAATAGGCGCAAAACAATTTTTTGTTGCTATGTTTTTAAAATGTTAAATCACCAACAAAGAATGGCAAGAAAACACGTTATCCGTCATTCCAAATTTTTGGCTGCATACTGTGTACCCTCAATTTATAAGGTCCTTGCTTTTCAAGCCTTAGTATCCAGTTAAAGAAAACTTGCGCATGCATAAGCAATTGCACGCGATGGTTTGAAAAATAAAAGTCTACCCACGCAGAAAGTTTGGATAAAATCTTAATCTTGAAGAAAGAAAGTGCGTAGATTTCTGATCCTTTAAAGCAAACCTGGTCAGTTTATGTTTTTTATCTTAGATCCGAAAGTTCAAAGTTTATTTCGGCCCACCCATATCCAATATTTTCCGCCCCCATCCACCCATTGGGCGCATTGTTTAAAGGACAACGTCTCAACGAAAATTGGTTTACTTGTTGACTAAACTGAAACCCAACTGTCTAGTTCAACAAATATGACGTGAAGCTTTCATACATTGAGTGGCCCTTTTATGAGAGTGTAAAGACACACTCGAGCTATACACACACTTGTATTATGGAGTGTTAAATTTTTCTGTTCACTTTACGTCAGTGGTTGAAGTATTCCAATATAATACATTCCTGACATGGGTGGAACTTGTCTCTTATATGGATCAGTCAGTTGATAAAAGGGATGAAGAAATTAAAATATCTAAAGGTGTAATTGCAAAAATAACTCCTTAATGTTAATTTGGCAAGAGAATTTCATGTTTGTATTTCATCTGTTAACACGTTCTAGTATGTTTATAAGTTCACCAGAGCTGTGTATATAGCGGAAAACCCATCGTTATCAAAATAAAATTTCTTTTGGAAAACATATCTCACAAGATAATTGTCAGTTTCAGGAAGAAATAAGAAATAGTTTTTATTCATTAAAACGTCTGAATAGCTTAATATACTACCACTTAGTTAAAAAGATCTCTTTTAATTGCACATGCTATACAAGTACTTTATAAGTCTTTGTTACATAACTGCATTTGGCTTTTATTACTAATTAATGCTTCAATGTTTTCATCTGATATCTATTCTTTTTTTACACAAAAAAGTATACACATTATATTGCTTTTAAAATCTAATAACGCACGAACAAGCACGGCGCCCTTTCTCATGCTTTGGGTTAAGAACGTGACCTTTTCTGGGTAGGTCGTCTATGATATTCTACTTGGCTGTTTGTTAAGATGAAACATCATTTCAGTGTAATAATCTCAAATAAATCTGGGGGTAATTTATGACCCTCGTTTGCTTATATGTGAATTAGCAATATGTTATTCTCTCAAACCTCCATCATCTCACCATGCCAAAATAATGACTTCGGCCATTAAATGTATTGACACCAAGTAAACTTCTTGCTCATTTTCAACTAGCACACAAAAGAACCAAAAATACAGGGCGTATAGTGGAAGACAGTGAATAGATACTGTGCTTTTGTCCATCGTCACCAAAGAGTGTGACATACTTCATGCTTCAAGTGGAACTATTCCAAGAATGTGCTAAGAGGAGGCAATTAATGACGAGACAGATAGTGTGTGGATCAGTTTGAAAACAAATAACTGGGAGCTATAGCCTGGGTGCTGAGGTCTGTCAATCAGAAACTCTGTGGAGCGTTTGGGAGACGAGCCCCCGGGGCGCTTCAGTAGTCACCCAACTCAACTACCTCAACACAAAAACAGACGGTCTTTAAACTCCTACATTTTTATACAGCAGAAAGAGGTCGCAAAAACATTTCGGCACAGTTAACATAGACGGATATTTTTTTTTATATGAACCAGATATACGTATTGCTAATAACCTAATAATGCACACTTCACGCTAACATACGTGTAACCTGTTCATCCCAAGATTTTCAAGCCGTTTCTATGTTTAGTATAGCATTGTGTATACGATCATATCAAGGGCGATACGGCTAACAAATATTAGTGGATTAAACTCATATACATGAAAAGATGAATTTTTCTCTTTTAGAAAGTGCGTCGACCCTTAGCCTACAATGTTTTTATTTGTTCACTGTCTGTGTGTTCAATTAAAATGAATAAGATTTCTTACACGAAATTTGGAACGACCTCGGGGTGTTTAGAAATAATTGTCATAAAAAGAAGAAATTTGACTCGATGTTAGGAACGATGTATCTAAATGAAAACTCTAGCGAGATGGGATTAATATTATTTTACCAGCTGTAAGAACTGAATAACGAAGCGAAATATTTTCGAATCATAAATTTGTGTGACGTATTAGGAAGATTGGATTAGCAACTGGAATGTCGCCTTTGTCAGGGGCTTCAAATACATATACAAAATCAAGTTATTTGTTATTTTTTGATTCAATGTGAAATGATAACTCTTCTTACTTTAAAGAAGTAAACACAAGGAATTTCAGCAGTGTGCTCAGCTCGAAGTTCAATGAATGCTTCTTGGTAGGCAGTCTTTCCGAGTCACTGGTTTTAATTGGTTAGGTCACACGTCTCAGGGTTATCTTTGTATTGGCTATGTTATATGGTTACTGGTTTGGACGATTCAGCCTAGGTTATATAGTCTACATTAAATCACCTCATAATTTAAACTTAAAAATTTGATTAAAATTTAAGCTCGAAACTTTTTTTTACGCTTCGGATTACTGTAATGAAACGTTAAAATCAGCAACGAGATAAACAATTTTATCAAAAATGACAATCATGTAGGTTATGTTGAAGAATCCAGAAGAACGTAAACAAAATTATCAGGTAATTTACTATGGTTGATGTGGTGAACACACATACACTCTGGGAACGCGAAAGACAGATTTGAAAGACTTTCCCACAGCAATGTTAACTATTTACGTCTACTGAAAACCTTTAGAGCAAAGAAAATAGGGTCTTGGGTTGACCCATGTTGTGCATGAATAACATATTTATAAAAGGAACCTCTACGTAGATGTTTTGAACGAAGCCCCGAGTAATATCTGTATAACGAAGACGTCTTTATGGGGCGAAATCGTTACTATGGACTTTATACTTGTTCAAATTAAGTTAAGTTTGTACGGATAGATCATAGAGCGGTGTTTCGACCTAACCCGGGTGTGACGGGTGTGTCGTGATATGTAACAATTAATCGTGTCAGCGTCATCATTGGATTAGAGAAAACATGATAATGTTAACCCTATACTGGTTAACTTCAAAATACAAGCACTTTTGATACATTATGTTCACAATATTGATATCACTTTGAAGGCAAAATTTGAAGTGAAACGAAAAGTTATGATTCGGTCAACAGTTAGGCTATAGATCATACGTTTTTCCTGATTGCCACTAATTAATCTGCAATAGACTTTGTACATGTCCATGTCTATGGTACCACCATACAGGTATACAGTAATTCTCACAAATTCCAAAGTAGGTTAATATGTTATTACTATGATAAGTTTCTTTAATATACAACCGGAATTTTCTAATTGTATTTGAATAAAATACAAAGTTGCGCCGCCATTAAGATATATTACTAATGCAAACATCATGAGTCAGTCGTCACCAAAGATACGCGCCAAAAACTTCCTTAATTCACCTTAGTGACATTAATTTCGCCTCGAAAATTTCCGTATTGGAGTTTATAGCTGATACTGGCTTCGCGGTGCTTTGATCCTAGATCTTCTCAGTATTGAAATCACACTTTTTAATTTGTCACATGGGTTTCTATGGAATAAAGAACATTTCCTTCAACTCGTATTGACCTTAGGGTGCACTTTCCACACGGTGTGCTAATCTGAACAACACCTGATCCGACAGGTATGGTCAAGTACTGTCCAGTCTGCGGATACTTTCTTTTTAATGAACGGCAGCTAGAGCACCGAGAATTAATCCCCGGGACAAAGTCAAGGATTTGTCCTGTTTTAAGATTGAAATTCAAACTCTCCGTCAGACGACAAAGGGAGAGAAGCGCTGGACTGTATTTGGGGTATATAGGATAGGGGTATCACCACTTTGGATCGAGATAGATTCGATTTCTAATCTCAAGATTTAATCTGGAGCTTGTTTTCCTTCCATCTTTTGATATGATCTTCATGTTAAACAAGATGTGATATTGATTTCACGGCACACATATATGTACTCATAAACATCTTAGCTTTGGAGATACACCCTGTCAGTACACTTAAAACAGTCCTAGTATCTGATAACCTTCTACTCAACTTCATAGTTTGTTCAGCGTTTATTTTCTTATGTTAAATCTCCCTATATACGAAGAGAAGCACCGGAATTGTTTGCGTATTTAGATTACAGTGTTATGTAGGCCTACTGTACTCAAATAGTGTATCTTATGGTAATTTCGTTACAGTCTTCAAACGAATTTTAAATCGTTCACAAAATCTTTAATGCATTTGATACAAGATCAAAGCGTTCTTCAAAAAGAATATTTGTTAAATCTTCACTTTTTTAACTAACGCTTACGACACATAAAGATATTATTGATAAAATGATATGCTTTAAGATTGTGTTGATTGTTTTCTAGACTTTGTCAAACGTGTGTAGTGAAAATAGTGCAATAGCGCCATTGCTCTGTATTGTAATTACTATGATGATTTTAAAATGATTGTTTGATTTTCTTCTTCAGTGTGTGTGAATAATGGTCCCCTGGGGATGATCACGGGTAAAATCCAGGACTGGCAGATAACCGCTTCCTCTACGTATCCACAGGAATGGGATAAACACTGTCATGAGAAATACGCCCGAATTTACCTCCCCAACAAATTGGGCTGGTGCGCCAAGTACAAATCCAGCTCGGAATGGCTACAGGTCGACCTGGGAGTGGCTGCCAAGGTACCCTCTTATAACACAGATATTTACCCTATCTTATTCTCTATCTTTCATAGTAAAACTTTCCTTCTCCGCAAACCCCCTTGTAAACTACACATCGGTCTATCTAATTGACATAGAAAGCCGATGGGTCTAGAAGCACGGGCCAGCCCTCCTAATTAGCCCCTTACACAGCGAGTTCAAGCTGGTGGGCCGACAATTTTCACCCCTGTGTCATTCTCTGGGTTTGTTGAGCAAACTTACGTGAACGTCTCAATAAGGGAGGACAAGGCCTGGGTTTAGAGCTGGGATACCTCTCCCGTTGAAGCAACAATCGAGGTGTTTTGAGTTACTGTTAACACATAATATCAAAGACAAATCATAACACTGCTACCCTAAATCATCCCCTTCAAAGACATCACCTGATAGCAAACACTGGGAAGGCTTTACCTTCCTGAAAGCGTGTGTAAACCCAGACACAAAAACTTTTAGTCTCTCTTCAATATCAATTTGTTTGTGTGACAGAACCAGGTTATCCTAGATACCTTACCATTGTTCACAATTGGAACTGTTTTTACTTTGGGTCGGATGATATGTCTTGAACAGATGTAAGGAATATTTACTTTCTGGTTAAACTACTATGGGCACGTCAGCGAAATTGACCCTTCCTTGGATTTAGTGCGGTATAATTTCAACGCAGTATTCGATAGCCTGTATTTGAGGGTATCATGTATTCAATGGAGAACTTGAAAATTACGTGTGGCCGTTGGGGCGAATGATGAGCTAATAACATAGTGTAGGGAAAAACAGATAATTGTCAAATGGAGGGCAACGGGAGGACAAGTGAACCATCTACCTGTTTAACTCAAAGGTATTGTGTATTCTCATAGGTATAGGTATACTCTATCTCAATTAGTTTACTTCTCATCTATAATTGGTAATTGATAAAACTCAGACAAGAGCTTTTCCTGGCCGTACAACAGGCTGATTATAGTGCGTGACATGGTAGGTTTAATCGTGTTTCACCTAAACCAAAAAACTGCTCACGTGTTAAAGTTTAACCCACGGTCTGAATACATTAAAAACCACAATAACAGCCTTCTTTACAAGTAAACATGTAGTTAAACCTATATTCTTTTACAAACCGACGCCAAACAAGCCGCGAAACCCCACCTCCATTGTTTAGTTGTGGGACTTGTGTGTTAAGGTCTCCAAAACTATGTCATGTGGTTTTTTTTTGGTTTAAATTTGGGCGGGTGCAATTCCGAAACTGTTGTTGTGTATTGATAACTGGATCTCGTGAACCCTTTGAATATTTGTGGTCGAATTGAATATCACTTTTAATAGGGAAACTTAAAATGTAAGTTATTTGGAGTACTGGTAAACAATTTTCCACTTTTATCAGCACTGCTTCATAAGACATTTAACTGACATCAAAGGTCTTGACATTGTATGATAAAGAAGGAAACATGTGAATCCAATACCTTTACACATCGTCCTAAAAATATATGTTCAAATACCAACGCCTTAGTTACATCATCTGTAATCACCAATATTAAGTCCAACAGCAAACCTGCTTTCACAGTCAGCTGTAAAGACCAATATTTAGTCAGGAAGCAAAATTACTTTTACATTTATCTGCACTAAATACCAATATGTAGTTCAGCAGCAAAAGCACGTTTACATTCAGCGGTAAGGACCAATATACAGTCCGACAACAAAACTACCTTTACTTTAAGCTGCAATAATAAGTCCGACAGGAAGACTAATATTATATTCAGCTGTAATGACCAATATTAAGTCTGACAGGACGACTAATATTAAATTCAGCTGTAATGACCAATATTAAGTCCGACAGGAAGACTAATTTTACAGTCAGTCGTTATGACCAATATTAAGTTTGACAGAAAGAGACTTATTTTACCGTCAGTTGTTATGACAAATATCAAGCCCGACGACAAAACTGCTTTTACATTCAGCTTCATTGACCATTATATTCGGTTTTTGGTGATTAACGTGTTGTTGTTGTTGTTGTTGTTATAGGTAACCGGCTTAATGACACAGGGCAGAGGGGATGGTGTGGAATGGGTCACAGCCTTTATGGCCTCTTACAGTATGGACGCCTTCAATTGGCAGTATGTTACCGACCAATATGGTAATCAACGGGTAAGTCAAAATTGAACACATGGTTGGAAATGATAAATTGTTTTAATACCTATATATGATGGTCATAATATACGACTTTAATGATTATAAAGCAAATCTTATATAATTTGTTTTGCAATATCAATAAAGTGATCCAGCAATTAAACATTTATCACCTCTAGGAAGCTGAGCTTAGGAAATGAAGTTTGATAAAGTTTTGCTAAATCAATACAGAGAAATAGGAACGTTGATACCAGCATCCCATGTGTATATTATGTATGTATTTATTGTAAATATTGTTTAAAACAGATATCATAAATTAGCTAAATAACTGTATTGTATTTTTCTTATGGGAGAATTTCGTGTGAAAAATTTGACGTAATGTTTTTTGACATTTCACAGGTTTTCGAAGGAAACGTAGATTCCTATGGAGTGAAACACTCGTACCTTGATTCACCCATTATCGCACGGTTTATTAAGTTTCACACAGTTCATTGGCATCGTCACCCCAGTATGAGAGTTGAGGTCTTTGGTTGCCAATGTAAGTAAACTTGACTATCGTTTCATTCCTTGCCCAAATACTATGAGCTGGAACCTAAAGACTGTAACAATCTAATGTTAGCATGGGTCGTAAGCTTTTCTTTTGAAATGGATGCCAATAATTAAAACGAAGATGAATGTAATCAAGCGGGACCGGCATTTGTGGCGCTGAAAGTAACGAAAGGTTCAGGTTAATCTTGTGGTTATGATCAGATGGAACAGGTCCGATGCGAGATCAAACGAAATGTGTCTCAACGTTTTCTAATCGATAAATTAACATTTTGATAAAGTAAAAGGTCCATCTAAAGTATCATTTTACAGGCGTAGTTTTCTTCTTTAATTATTGCGGAAAACGTTCCTGTTTAGCAAATGTATAATTGATTTATATTATTTACGAACAGTGTGCAAAGAACCGATTGGACTACCACCATACGGAAAGATGACGGCTTCGTCGTTCTCCTCTCGTAAACGGCGACGATCATGTCAACCCGATGACGGGAATATACTCAGCAACAAAGCGTGGTGTTCAAAGAAACAAGACGGTATTTCAACTTGATCATTTCACCATTTTATATATTTCTTAAAGTAATCACACTGGCACAGGGATGTAGATCAATTAAAATCGATAAATCATCTTATGTTCTAGATAACTCCCAGATACAAGTTTCTTAATTAACCTTAATCTCGAGTAGTGTTACGGGTAACCGCCATTTTATATACGTATACCTGTGTTTTCTGGTCACACATACTGCAATTCTGCTTTTTGATCATAGCCAGAACTGAATCTCAGTTTAGATATGCGATCTTATTTTGTGAATTTGATCTGAATTCCAGTTCCATTTATGTTTTGTGGAGATCAAGCTGAAATTCAGAAGATCATTTCTGATGTTTCATCCTATAAATCTGAATTCTATGTTAAAATAATGTCTGATTTTGTCCTATAAATCTGAATTCCAGCTTAAATGTCATTTTTGATGTTTGATTCCCATAAATTAGAATTCTAGCTTTAATCTCATTTTGATGTTCGATTCTATCAGTCTGCATGAAATCCAGCTTATGTAGCATTTCTAAGTTTTGGTCCTCCTCAGTATGAATTCTAAATTTGATCGGATTTTAGTTTTGTGACCATATCAGTCAGATTACCAACTGATCTCGTTTCTGTTTTGTGACCATATCAGTCAGATTTCCAACTGATCTCGTTTCTGTTTTGTGATTATATCAGTCAGATTTCCAACTGATCTCGTTTCTGTTTTGTGATCATATCAGTCAGATTACCAACTGATCTCGTTTCTGTTTTGTGATCATATCAGTCAGATTTCCAACTGATCTCGTTTCTGTTTTGCGCCTTATGATAGGTCCGTTAAGCCAAATTTTGGACCAATGCTGGACCAATTCTGGTTTCTAAGTTTATGTCTTTAGCTCTTCAGTTCAAATTTAGAATCAAATCTCATTTGTGATTATTGGTCCTCTCAGTCTAAGTTCTGGCCTTTTGGGTTAAATCTCCTCTCTGATTGTCGATCCCACTCGTATGAATTTCAGCGTAAATTTCATTTTTGATTTGTGACTCCAGTACCCAAGGCGTATTCTAGAGGTCAAATGCCATTTATAAATAATAACAATCAGAAACAGCACCCACCTGCTACATACAAAATACAACATACCTGCAGGCCGATATGTAGAGGTTTTTTTTTACCTGTATAGAAAGAAAATTTTGCCTGTATAACTTTTTAATGCAGATAACAAGAAGATATATGTATACATACAACAAATGTAGCTACATTGGCCAAAGCGTGTTGCTCGTCTAGCAATATATGCCTAACATATGGCGTGTGAAAAAAGTGAACCCACGATTATTGTACTGTCATGATACATTCCAAATTTACTGTGAACTGATAGTTCAAAAGTTTCAAAACTCATTCAAGTTTAGCTAGAGTCCGATGGAAAAGATATATGGTCTGGGCATCGGCACTGTATTGATGTATTTCTGTATTGGTTTAGGCCAGTCCCAGCACCTCTACTTGTAAACTTTCCAAACTCTGTTACTCTCATAGTCACGGAGAGCAAATTTTATTGTGAACGAGCAAGAGCAGTCTGTTACACAATTAGACCTCGCATTTAATGTATAATTCGTCACACTTTTAAAACATGACCAGGCCAGCTTTAACAACATGACACCAAAAGCCAAGGATTAATCTGGCATGCATAATCTAAGTAACGATTGTAACAGCCTTATCGCGTCTTACTTACATTTGAATTGTGAAAGCACATTAGAATATACGTCAGGGCTTAACAAGCGACACGCTGTTAAAAGACTCGTAGGTCTAAAGACGCCTGGTAAATTATTCTATTGGCGTGCCAGTATTTATCTGTTGTAATTGAAGGCAATAGTTAGAACATTCCGTCAGAGTTGTGATAATGTGCCTGTAATCTATGTTAACTGTATAGTCAATTGCCGGCTACATTCCGTAAGCTTAGTGTACAGTTCTTCTTTACAAACAGCTGATTTAATGCGGCTGGCCGTTTTGCTGATTAAGAAAGGAACCCCGAATTACCATATCTGATATTGCTTTTAAAATCTGTTGGCTATATCATTGGGGTGGGTCTTATATACGTTTGATTGGCAACCTCTGAAAAGATATTCTGTATTGACTTTACATTAATTCCTCTGTCAATGTTGATATGTACAAATGACGACTCAGTTAGCAATCTTTTCCCATAGATACGAACATAGCTGTTGACCAAACTATTAAAAGCTTATGGCCCGCGCTGTTGGTTAGCCTTTCGCTTGATAATATCGCGGACAAATCGCGATAGGTGTTAGAGATAGCAAGTTGAATGCATTAGCCCCATATCGTTAATTTGTACATGGTTCACTGGGCTAGTGGGATTGAGCATATTCAACTTTAATCATATAGGCCTTACTCTATTAGATCTAAGGAATATATTGATGAGATTTATTTACCAGGTGTCTTACTTTCTGGTGTATTGTGTGACCTCACTACCAATCATGCCACGTGACCTGCTTGACGGTATAAACAAAAACACAAGCATGGTTCAAAGGCTTTTTTTTTATATCTCTTCAAGGGTTACGAGGTACTTGTTTTATTGGGTGTCCTACATGTACACGTGACGACGGTTACATGTATTATAAGTCAAAACGTTTTTTAAGTTATGTTTCTTTTGAGCAAAAGTTGTCGGGACAAGTTTAGTGTTAAACTGTAAATATTCTGTTTGCTTCATGTCGTGAAATTAATACCTTCAAGCTGTTCTATACACGCTTTGACTGGTTGATGTTTTTCACATATTAATGAACACCTTTAATTTGTTTATCCAAATGTGTTTCATAACTAGTTTATATGAGTTGAATTTGTTGCCTTGGGCTACCTATTAAATAACGATAATTACCAGATTAAATTAAAATATGAAATGTATGATTTTCATATGTGTCCTGTACAAATTTTGAATTATTTGCATCTTTGAAGTCATCTATCAGTATATTAAAAATATTGGTTCATGGGTTCAAATCTTATGACTACCAGTGAGGAATTTAACATATAGTTAAGTATAGTAACAACTGCGAGTTCAAATCTACACATTACATTTCTGTGTGGTCTTCGCAGTTCGTAGCGATCTGATTTCCAATATACTGGATAACACATGCATGAACCGTTTTATTACCAGTTTGCGTGCTGTTTGTAATGTTATTAAAGTAATAGCACTGTGAACCAATCAGGCGATCAGATATTGTTAAGTTACAGTAAATCGTGTTGTAAGCTGAATATATGTTATGCAGGTGATTATACTTGGTCTTTCAATCTTGAGAATCTGTTCTCTGACCTTGTTGGTGTGTCACATCCGAAATAAACGCACGGGGCATATGTATATATATATTTTGAATAAATCTGGAAAGAAAATTTGCTTGCCTCCACCCGGATTCGAACCCGGGACCTTTGGGTTACAGGCCCAACACTACCGACTGAGCTCGTGGTCGTTCCGCCGTAAGTCTCTGTAGCTCAGACGGTAAGAGCGCTGGTCAGAGACTCGATTTCGAATACCGTTAGGGGCGCGCAAATTTTTGTCTTTCTACAATAACAGTATTTATACTGTACCCTCATACATTGCTCATAGTTTGTATTGTGTGTTTCTAGAGAACCAATGGATTCAAGTGGACGTCGGTCCGCCTACTCTGGTCACTGGCATCCTGACGAAGGGACGCGAAGACACCAGGCGAAAACATTGGGTTACCAGGTTCAAAGTGTCCTATAGTAATGACACGCAAGTCTGGTACTTCTACAAGGATGCTAATCATTTAGACGCAAAGGTAAAACATATTGTTCCAGTAAAAACCCAGATCAGAGTTCAGAGGTCGTAATAATAAAGTGTGATTGGTTAGCCTTCGGCGATTAAAGCTTCTTTAGAGACACTGAAGTAGATACTAAATTGTAGTTGCCCATGTATGTGTTTTTAAATATTATCTCTGACAACTCTTATTGTGTTCATATTGTCATTTTAAAGAGTTTCATCACAATTAAATATATTTGTAAAATTCTCATTTCAAACAGTTTCATTACGATCAAATATATCAAAGTTTGTCCTTTAACTTAATTCCGTACATATGTGTCATATCATATGTATATTTTTTACCTATGTTTAACAAGAAATTCGGTTTCGCAAAGATATTTCAATAGTAACAGTTGTAAATGCACATTTGCAGCAGAATAATGTGCCTATTAGAGAAACTAAGTCAACATTTCATTTGAGCACCCATTCAGTTTAAATAGAATCCCTTAATTTTGAAGATACCTGTATTAACTTTCCGTTTTGATTTTTCAGTCCCAATAAAGTAGGTCCCTGTCCTCCACGAGAAGTCGGTTGCGTTGGTCAGACATAGGTCAATGGTCTGGGAGTCTCTTGTCTTTAGAGAGACGCTTTACTCACTTCCGGTATATGGCCGGACTTTCTGGAAATAATACCTATATTCATATATACTGTTGCCGTGGTGACTGGATACTATAACTTGGTGTGACTATATATAATCTGATAATCTGCTCTCATTTTAAGGGGTAAAACGAAAACGCGTTCATACTCCACGGTGAGGGAGGGAAATGAACGTTGTTGTTGTTATGGGTTTGTGTTCATGTTCCGGTCTTCTTTGTAGAATCATTGGTTATGGAGCTCACCGCCTAACACTTCTACTCATCAGTTTATACCTGATGTCCACACGGAAGACCTCATGGTAAGCACTAATCACTGAGGCCACAAGTCTACTGCATGTATATACATTAACTATACGCTCAGCTTACCGCAAGAAAGAATGGATACCGAATGCATGAGTATTGCATGAATACAAAATAATGCATGATTTTCAGTTAAAACATCTTTTACCTATGTCATAAGTTTCAACAGAAGTCTTTATCTTATCTCGGCTCAACATTATAAATCTGCTTTTATTATTATTTTTTTGGGCAGACTAACTTGCCTGCTTTCCCTGGGCGGGAGAATACTAACCATTGGAATGCGCATGTGCATGCCCTTAACACTAACTAACTGTCATCTCTGACTAATTATTAACTTTTCTTTATGCTAATCATTGTGACCCTACGTCTGGCATAACGCACGAATCAAAAAGGAGACGTCATATTTCACCCCTTCCGCCATGCATTATCCTCCCAAAGCGTTTTTTTTTACCATTTCCTCCCAGCACATCCCCACAGGTAGTACCCACCCAGCGGACCCACAGAGCTACATGTAGCTGCATGTCCCTGTAGCTGTTTTAGAGGAACCCTTGCACCCGACCAGCACATGGCATGAGATGAGTAGCTTAGACTTCAGGCACCCGCTACTTGGACCGGAAGTGATGTGTGACTTCCGGTCTAAAATTTAAAAAGATGTCCTTCATGTTTTTCAATTTTTACAACAGGAATTCGGCGGGAATATGGACAAACACATGGAAAGAGTGCACTATCTTAATTCTCCGTTTGTTGCTCGTTATGTCAGATTTCATCCAATCGAATGGCATCAGAAGATAAGCATGCGCGTTGGACTGTTGGGTTGTCCGTATACAGGTAAGAAAGCTCTAAGTTAAGGTGCAGTTATGTCCTTGTAAATAATTTGTCTATGTTTCATTTTGTACACACTTATCAGACTTGTTATATGGTCAAATATCACATCACTATGGTTGTGGGCAACTTAAATACAGGTTTATACAAATTTACAAGATAGTAGATCAACGTCAAAATATACACAATATATGTAAAATCTACACATGATTTCTGTTCAAAATGCTCCTCGGTATGCCGCAAGGAGTTGGCCTAAGTCCAATCGTATTCAGGAAAGTTTGTGGAATGACAATAGAGGTCGGGTGATTTAAGGAAACCCCGCTAATATCAACTCTTTTAGTATGGTAATTACCCAAATAAAGTCCCACGTCTCATACATATTATTTGGCATCTAACATCCAGTTATACATGAATCCTTAACTCAAATGTCTAATTGAGCGTTTGAGTTAAGGGACATTTGTCACGGTCCAGTGACCCGTGCTGTCATAACGAAGTATGAATTCTTGCCCCTTCTCTCGCCTTTTTAATAAAGAATGTATAACAACATAAAGGAGGCTTGCTTTTGAACTGCTAAGTCATAGTATCTAGTTACAAGTTGACGTTACCCTTACAATTAAATAAATAATGTGTTTTATTGTTAGTCCGTGTAATTGAGTTATTTTTCAACAAGCATATTTCCTCCACATTCCATGGCTTCAAAACTTCCCATGGAATTTATGTTTATTTTTATCACATGGGTGGGGAAAATAATTATGTTTAGTCTGTAATGATATCAAGCTCGGCTTACCCGAGAATTAGTCTACGACTATTGTGCGCATATGTGTAAATGATTTTTAACATAGCCAATAGAGAACAATAAGAAAGGTTTTATTTTTTATTACAAGTGATCTCACGCTGATAGAGAGTGTAATAAAATTTCTCATATCTAGGATAATGGCCATGTTTAGCAAATTGTTTTGAATCTGAACTAAACTTCAATGCTCAGCATTAAATCGACCACAAAGAGTTTGGCGATAAAATGCGATGTTCACTTCACACCTGAAGATATTGTTAGGAGGCGTAAGGTTATGACACGAAGTCTTGTTCTTGTCTCGACAGGGAACTGTGGCTCGGGCTTCATGAGGGTGAATGATGACACACCGTGCAGTAAGTAGGATACCAATAAATAGAACACCGATAAAACGACTCGATGGTGGAGGTATTAATCCAGTTAAACATCTCAACATACCGGCCTTTGTTATGTCGTAAACATTGAGAGCATACGCCCCTTTACCCTTCTCTCTTTGAAACCGTATCGGGTATCTTCGGTTAGTCTTTGTGCTCTGAATAGCTGAACAGAACTGTCGGAGACAAGGTGTTACGTTACATCAGAATGTGATTTCAATCAGAATTCTTGTCTCATGCTGTAACAATTTTGACTTATTACCATAACTGCATATAAAAAAACGTTACAATGAACAAACATTTCGAATAAATCTTCCTTTTGAAGATATTTGAGACATATTTTAATAAGTTGCTACAAAACGTGATAATTCAAATGATAATGGATACAGGTTAAAAGTTGACTAAACATATCCCTATAGATGTAGCTAATACCTACCCACTCGTATAATATTTTTAAACCCCCTTATTCAGACCTCTGTCTGAACCGTATTTGTGATATTTAGTCAGATTTGTTATAATCAGAGAATTTTTTTTGCAGTTGAAAATTTGGCATACAAAAAAGAAAGTTGGATAAACAGCAGACGACATTACAAACGTCATATCCGGAACAGAATTGTCCATGGTCATGCGTCACGTGCTGTGGATGGAGACTTTAATCGTAACCTAAATAGCTGCACGATATTAGATAATCTGTACGGAGACAATCCGGTTTGGATGGTAGATTTAGGAAGAAAAGCAAAGATTGCTGGTGTGGTAATCCACACATGGCAAGGTAGTGGACAAGGTGAGTCACGTCTTGTATTTTTTGCGGCTTGGTGATGACGTAGTATAGATGAAGATATGAGTTTTATTTACTAACATTTATCATGTGTTAAGTGACAGGGCAATGAGACAGAGTATATCTTTCTCACAATCTCTATACATACGTATTTAAAAAAAAAACAAGAGAGAGACACAAATTTATGAAATATCGCATTATAAAGTTTTAATGTTTAATGTTTTAAAGTGCATCAATCCAGGTAGAATACGGATTTGAATTATGTAACTGATGACGTCGCCAGATTTATTTTGTTGTGCAATACTAGAACTCTGATATGATAAATATTTCAGGACAATGGCCACAACTCAGCTGACACTTTGGAATTCCGTTTGTGTTTATAGCCTAAATATTTGTTTGCTATTCCAATTGGTTATTTGATGCATCCATGTGATAGATATAACAAAGCTCAGATCGTTGACCACATTCCGAAGAGGCCGTTTAATACCTTATAATTAAGACTTTACACGCTAGACTAAGTTCGCGGGTATGGTTACCTTCCAAATAGTTGTATTCAGTAGAAGAGACACCCTATCCAGTTTCCACACCTACAGATGATATAGCTAAAATAGGATATGGGGTGACTGCTCCTGTCCGCCACTATCGTATCTGGGACACACTGTCTTCGATTACTTACTTCAGTGCGAGGAACGTTCTAGCAAAAAAGGTTTCCATTTGCAATTGTACCCATCAAACTATTCCCCAGAAATGACATCCATGCCAGCTGTTAGCCCTGGTAAATAAATGTCGCCAGACCTTCTGCCACCGACGTTGTCGTCTTAGCCCGTTGGCACTATTACCTCGATAGCTCTGCCTCCCTTCTCACCACCTCTTAAGAAACCTAAAAATCGGCAAAACAATTAATTATTACCACTGTGTATTACATACACACAAGTATGGGCAAAGGAATTCGCTTAAAGAGTCATTTCAATGACGAGTTGAATATTATATTCATAAGAAAGTATATTCTCAAATACCTATAGGTGAAATTCAATGCTTCTGGAAATATTTTGGTAGACAAGCTATCCGTTTGGGAGACGTACATTTACCGTTTCATTGTTATATTTATGTATAAAAATGTAAGATATAGGGCTTGCACATATTAGGTATTGCAACAGGCAACGCGTCGGTCTCCGATGTAAAACTGGATTTAAAATTTTTTTTTACCAAATTTTGCTCGCATCTGTATCTCACATTTGTTTCTTTCTTAGAACCAAAATAGTCCTTTGTCATTCTCAAAAGAAATAACCATTTGTACCTGTTTTAATATTAATTAATTTTTTTTCACTGTGGTTGTTATAAATGCCATAGAGTTTGGCTTCTTATATAATTTGACATTAATTCACAACTATTTGGTAATCCGATTGTCGTTGCGTTTGTCTACCTTTTATACATTTCCACTAACTCACAATCATTTGTTTTTTCTCTTTCACAGAGGACGTTACGAAGTACAAAGATTATCAATCGAATCTCGATAAACTAGTTGTGTACGTAGACAGCAAGCTGAAAGACGACGACGACTCGTACGCGTCAGGCAATATGTGTGGTTATGTATCACGGCTTAATAAAGCTTTGTTCCGTCCGGAACTCCATTTCAGCTGTATCCGACCAATGGAAGGGCGTTACGTTCTTGTAGAGGCCTGGGGCGTACCGAATAGCTGGAGCAGACTCTTTAGCGCTGTATTATGTGAAGTTCTGATATATGAGTAGATATATTGAATGTAGTACATCAATGGACGCCTTAGGGTGACACAGTGAATATATTCACATCCTGTGATTATTGTGGGGGAGATGGATTATGGACCATTGTTATAAAACCTCACCACCACAGCTGAACTCATACACAGAAATTGATGACGTGTGTGTACAAATGACATCATAAACAATTATTGGTGATGACGTCACGGGCAAATATATTTACATTTCACATGACCTGTTGTCTGTACTCGTGTAGAAGAAACACGTAGCCTGAGATTATCGCTTCACCTGGACGGATTGCTCGGGCTAATCTGTGCCAGTTTTTGTACAAACGTTATTAAGAGACTTCCAGGAAGCCAGTGCCAGGAACAGACATAGTGTACATTTTAAGACTTCATTCTTGTAAGTTGGCCAATGTAAAAGGCAGCAAGATGTTATTTTTGAATTTAAATTTGTGACTTACAAAGATACGTGCTATGTACATCTGGGGGTCGTTTCTGCGAGTTGACATGGTGATTTATCAGATGACCATCCCGATGGACAGTGGCCATTTTAACCATGTGGTAGCGCATATACAATGATCCATGCGATATACAGTTGATTTAAATTGTTTGACTTTGATATTCAATGCATAGTTAATAGACCTTACTGTTATAGCATCAACAGACTATTTGTTATCTAGTAAAATTACAAGTGGGATTGACTCATGCTTTATTTAGAATAGATCTGAACCGATGCTGTAATGGCCTATACCAAATGATTTTCTACAGTTTAAGTAGGACTAATGTAGAATATATAATCCTGTCTTCCCAAAACTAAATTATTTCCGAATATTTTAAATAAAAATAGCGTCCATATTTGTTCCAAGGCATTTCCACTAAACTTTTTGTTTTCAATAAACGAATCGCCAAGCGCTAATTTGCGCCAGAAATCCCTTGAACAGATATCGACGAACTTTACCTCGACATGGATAAGCCAGGATGTATGCACAGATGTTATAGTAGATTAGCTACACTGAACAAACATCTGTAAATAAAGATGTGCACATGAAACTATGATCTAACCCTTTCAAATTGCCTGCATTCGAAAAATTGATAGCAGAGACCTCTAGTAAACTGCACTTCAATGAATTTCAGCAGTTATTTTTTTAGTGCTAATATCCAGTAGATAGAAAGACAATTCTTGAGAAGTTGTTTGAAATCCAGTTTTTGCCGATTATGAAAGTAAATTGTTACTAGTATATCTTTACACAAATGATCTGTTCTTTGGTTCAGCTGAGCATATAGTTTTTCGTAGTGGATGAGCTTAGGAAGGTATATATTTTTAAGCCAATCAAAATCAAGTTTCGTCTTTATCGCTTGTTTTGAGTGGTCCAGTCCGACAGACATCCAAATATATCTGAATAATATTGACGAGGGGCTTGAATCTGGGGTAGTGTCTTTGTTTTCTATCAATTGATAATATATAGAATCAGTAAAACTTGACGGTTATAAAACCTCATAGGAAAAAGTATTTAATATATTTTGAAGCCTTGTCTGACAGCTCGTGGTTGCAACTGACCCCCGAGCTTAAAAAAAAACCATCCAGTGATTCTCCACCCAAATCGTTCAGCCGGTCCCTGTCAGCTCGGTATAGTTCCAGGGTAAATTAAACCCAAACTCACAACACATTTGATTAACACAATCAGACTATATGCACATTTAACAGACTTAAAGTGCATTGCATCTTTAATATGAGGCGCTCTTGTTTCAATGTTTGCTCTGACCAGCACAAGCTGAACAAAAATTACGTTTTAATATAACCAAATGTGAAAACGCTACAATAAATGAATTACGGTCGAAAAACAGACATCCGTGTCTAGCTTTTAAAGCTTATTCTACTATGTACGATACAGTTAAACACTTCTAAGGTATATTAAAAAATAGATGAAAAAGGTGGAGTTAATCATGTTATCCTTAAATGCCATTAAATAAGCATGCGTGTTTAAAATGTCTCCACATATTATATCATTGTTAATATTGTGTTATTATTAATCGTGTTGTGTATAAAGACTGGTACCTTATATCAGATGAATTCATATGTTATATCTATGTAACTGTTATATTGAACAATGCGTTCGTGTATGCATAATGAAAATCACTGAGCGTTTTATTTCGTTTTCAGTATACATGTATTCGTGATGTTCTACTACTCTCTACTTAACGTGCATGTTTAAGTAGGTATCAAGGAGGTTGTCATCTAACGTTTAAGTTAAAGCCAGGGTATATATTTACCTTGAATGGACAGCAAGGACTTTGATATAGTTAGAGTGAAATAAAACTCCTGACCTAGTATAATCAAGATGTTGTTGGGAATAACAAGTCCGTTTCTGTGAATGTAAGAGTTGACCTCGAACACTGTGGTTATCGCATTTATAAGTTATCATTCGTTGATATTTTTTCACTGTCATGTCTTTTACTTGTATCCTTTCTATCCAACTGTCTCAAAAGCTAACCTCGTCCATTGCCAGGCTAATGTGAATATAACCATATCTTAACTAGCTCCCCGTTATTTTCTGGATGTACAGTGTAGGTTGATCTGACATAATCCTGCAATAAACGGATTGACTTTTCCCGTACTATCTCGCGTGACTTGTCATGTACAGGCAGTCAGCCAACGTGTTAACGTCACGTGACGTTTACCAAGAGTAAATGATAAAAAAGCTAACGGTGCCCCTTAATGGCATTGTGGGGGTGATAACAAGCCCGTCACAGTTGTCCAATAAATGACCAATGACTAACCAATCAGCGCAGTTTGGCACACGATTATGTCAGACCTTCGAATGCAACAACAACAGAGTCGGATCAGATTGTTGTTCGGCTGTCCCTCGTTCCCTATCCCCTACCTACACATATCCCCTCTGAAGCTATACTACAACGATTCTAACACATTGCTATAGGCATATAATAATTATATTCTTTCATTAAACAAAGCATGTGTCTTTTCACATTTAAAGGTACGAATGCCAATACGTTGAATCCGTTTGTAGGCCCACATGTGGAAAAACATATAAATGTCTGAACTGCCCTCTTTTCTGAATCTAAATGTAAGAAGGGTTGTTTAAAGATACGACTTCAATAAAATTTACACATTTAAACAGGATGCTTTAGTGATGTTTAACAGTGAACAACAATCAAAATAAATGTTCAAAATGGCTTTTATTTGGTTAAATCACATAGTATCTTTTATTTTAGTCGTAGCTTAAAGGCACGTTGTGTGAAATTTGTTAAAAGTGGTAAAATGCTATCCTCATCTCATTTGCTAAACAGGATATCATTCTGGCAATCATTGCATGAATCAACACTTACGGTATATTCTTAAATACCGATTTAATGACCCGTTAATAATAATACCTGTAGCTGTTTTCCTCTCTTGGTTTTAAAGCTTACCCTTTTCTGTTTTGTTTCCGTGTATTTATACCTTTAGGATATTTATGTCCCAGTCTTTCTAGCGAAAGGACTATTAGATAATTGTGGTATATATCCCACACACGCTATCTCATGTTGTCTGTCCCGTCCTCGCTCGTTATCGAGCATGACCAGTCATATCAGATCAGGTTAAATGAGTTAGCGGTTCTCACCTCGGGTCTGTTCCACTAATGTCCCGAGACAACACAATTAGACAGAGTGTCAAAGTAACGGCTGGTTTCTCACCCCCAAAACAACACAGCTGATGTGTTCTCATTGTCTCTGTAACACTGTATAACTTGCTCAGGTTTAGAGACTCTTAAACAATGCTTTACTCACAGTGAAATTTTAACGACCACATTATGCCCCCATTGTATTCAAGCCGGGATATTTAATACCCGACTTAACGTTCTGAGTTCTCTTTGGTGTATTTATTTATCAAATAAGTATGGTTTAAATGGGTCAAGAGCGATCCACCAATCATGTATAATTTACCTCAAATAAATTATCTTCAATTGTTCACAGGGTGTTGTGTCATGTTTGTACTTAATTGTCATCCTAAGTCGTCGTTACGTAGAGCATGTAGTTTATTATTTGTGGCTGAACGCGCCAATACTGCGTGGGATGTTGAGTTATGGCTGGAATTTCAACGCCTTTAACGAAAGTTATTTGACTGAAAGTTTGTCGAAAAAGATTTCAGAGAACGTCGCAAACATCAAAAGTTATAAACGACCCCCATTATGAACTGATTCATATACTGTGCATTCAACTAAAGAAAAGACCAGGACATTGGGCAAACATACCAATAAACAAAAATTGCCTTCGGAATGTCCGCAATATATGTTAATATTAGAACTATAGCGGAAGTCTGATTAAATACTGTATAGTGGCAATACGGTGTTATTCCTATAAAGTCCACATTCGACTTCCTACTGGTCCATACAAGTCACCTGACACCACAGTCATTTCTGAAAGTTTTCGCAATCACTATCACAATAGCACTCGTTGTCAGTTTCGATTTGGGTTTTATACTATGCCTTACGTGTGTTATTTCACCTATACGACTCTACCAGCTGAACTAATAAAGGAAACCACCATCAACGCCTCGGTAATTTTTGTGCGCAAAAACAAAAAGGCAACGATAGATCAGTTTCTTGTTGCCCCTTACACCATCCGAGCACCAGGGCAAAATTAGTGTGTAGATTTGAAAATAATAATAGTAGTATATTTAATGAGTAAGAACAAGTTATAAACGAAACCATAGGTTTTGGACTTTTGTCATTCGTTGCGATATTCGCTAAAAAAGGGAAAATACTATCCTAATCTCATTCTCAAACGGGATATCATTTGGAAACCATTGCATGAATCAACACTTAAATCGCTTAAATACCGATTTAACGAAGAAAACCCTTTTCTGTTTTGGGGTATAGATTTAAACATGATAGCAGTCACAGAGCCGTGTTAAATGGAACAGAACACGTTATTAACGACACAAGTATTCGATACAATTTAGTTTTATCAAAGAAATCAATGTTTGAAGGTTAATCAATGGTATTGCCAACTTAAATAATGATTTGTTAATAATGATTATCAGTTTCCTCTTGAGAACGGTAAACAATTTAAAGATATCAAAAGCTCTAAAGTCTCACTGTATATCGAAAGGGTCATAGTTGGAGCTGTAAACCACAACTATGTGTGGTACAATACAAATTTACTGTATAATAGTTACCGTTAAGCATTCTCAAATGGTTTAGTTTCGTGCGTTCGTTGCGTTCTACAGGATACTTTTACTGTAGAATGATACAGCGTCGAAAACTACACTCTTGACAGTATGACATTGACGGGCTGTTGAAATAAAGAACAGGTGTCAAGGGGTAGAATTCACCTGTCTTAAAATTCAATCAAAACGTCCTTCAACTCTGGACACGTTTCCTGTAGAATGATCAGATTATGACAGACGTTGAATAAAAAGGGGTTTTGTTGTGACGCTTCGTTCTGTTGTCTGTCTTGCTGTAAAAACTTAAGTGACAAAAAGTAAAACACACAACTAAAACAAAACGAAGAACAAAAATACAAGATGAGGAGAGACAACAATGGAACGTTTACATTTTCTTATATATATGCAATATTTTGAGCTTAACATAAAGCAGTCGGTATACCTTTACATATAGTTTAACAAGTTCATAAGCCAATTTTTAACAAAAAAGGAGAAACATTTATACATTCAGAATTTCCCAATATCGCATTAGAAACGCCTGATTTGTCAAATATATGCATCACGTTTGTGCCAACAAGGGGATTGTTTTATTGGCATTTTACGTTGTGCTCAAGGGTATTTTACTTATAGAACGTCGGCGTACTTTCAAACAATATACTGCAACACTAACAGTGTTATACAGGTATGCTTTGTTCTTCTATGGCTGACAGCATGAATATTCTTCAATCGTAATCGAGAAAATGGGCGGTGCGAAAACGAAAAACCCTATATACATCGGTAACAATCCAACGAGCCCAAGGGACAGCTTGGAAGCCAATAACATCAATAAATACTTTCAGACAAGGCAAAATCAAGTCCAGCAAAACAATTATTACCTGTTCCATCTTTGAGAGAGTAGTTCCAGTAGTTGACACCGCTCAGCGTTTTGTAAGATTCCATATATGTCAGTAACAAAACATTACCATTATGCCAAAAGGACCAATGTATTGATTTGCCTTAATCAGCATCAATTGAATTTGCTGGTAAAAGCTGTTATAACGGCCATTTCAATTCGTAGCTAAACGACCACTGTCATCTGTTGTCACCCCCCCTCCCCCTTACCCCGCATAAACACAAACACCTCACCCTTCTTTCTAATGATCAATGTGGCTTTCGCCAACATCACTTAACACTTCATGCTGCTACAGCTCTGTATCATGCGATGGGAACAGTTATCTAGTGGAAGTGGCTCCGTGCCAATCAACTTTCTTTGAACATTAAAAAATGAAATGTATCCATTTCCTCTTTCTATACCTCTGTTCGTGACAACATACTTTTTTGCTCCTTCGAGAGCCTTTGATAACGTCAACCACTTCTGGCTGTTCGCTAAATGAAAGTTTTATGGCTTTCTTTCGAAGCCATAGATAGGTTTCAGAGTTACCTATCCAATTGATTGCAGGCGGACCAATTTAGTAATCCCGCATGTTTTTCGATCGGGTCTGCGGCTTAGAGAGGCAGCCTACTTGGATGTACCGTTCTCGGGTTCGAGTCCGTCTGGCAACAATCAGGTATATGGATGAGCCACAAGATGTGGATCGTAGGATTAGATACGAATGTCACCCGTAAACCTAGGAAAATATACGACTGTCACGCGTAAACCGGTATGAATAAATGAAAATGTCACCCGTAGACTGGTAAGAATAGATACAAATGTCACCGTAAACCAGTAGGAATAGATACGAACTATACCGAAAGTCCGTAGGAATAGATACGAATGTCACCCGTAAACCGATAGGAATACGTATACGAATGTCACCAGTAAATTGGTAGGAATAGATGCGAATGTCATCCGTCAACCGCTAGGAAAAGATACAAATGTCACCCGTAAACCGATAGGAATAGATACCAATGTCACCCGTTAAACTCTAGGAATAGATACGAATGTCACCCGTAAACCGATAGGAAGAGATGCGAATGTCATCCATAAACCGGTATGAATAGATACAAATATCACCCGTAGACTGGTAGGAATAGATACAAATGTCACCCGTAAACCAGTAGGAATAGATACGAACTATACGAACAACCCGTAGGAATAGACACGAATACCTCCTGTAAACATCTATCAATAGACACAAATGTCACCGTAAACCAATATGAATAGAAATGAATGTCACCAGTAAATCGATAGGAATAGATACAAATATCACCTGTATACCAAGGGAACAGCTGAAAATATCACCTGTAATGTGGAACTAATAGATACGAATGTCACCAGTAAACCAGTAGGAATAGATACGAATTATATCGAAAACCCGTGGGAATTGATACGAATGCCAACTGTAAACACCTAGGATTAGATGTGAATGTCACCGTAAAACAATGGGAATAGAAACGAATGTCACCTGTAAACCGGTAGGAATAGATATGAATGTCACCCATAAACCGGGAAGAAAAGATACGAATGTCACCTGTTATTGAAAGGAATATATACGAATGTGACCCGTAAACCGATAGCAATAAATACGAATGTCCCCTGTAAAACTATAGGAAAAGATACGAATGTGACCCGTGAATCGATATGAATACTAGGAATACCAAATGTATGCCTATAGGAATAAATAAAAATGTTACCCGTTAACAAGAAGGATCAGATACAAAACATCAACCGTAAACCGGTAGGAATGGATACGAATGTCACCCGTTAACCGGTGGGAATAGATACTAATGTTACCCGAAAAGCGATTGGAATATACGAATGTCACCTGTAAATCGACAGAAATAGATACCCGTGAATGTCATCCGTTAACCAGAGTATCCTTGTAGTACACTAAGATTACTTTGTTATGTCACAGAACAAAGCCGCTTATTTTAACTTGATAAAATTCGCCTGTTAATTACAAAGTCAATTAACTAGCCATGTGACGCATGCATGCTGAATTAACGAGACAGCAATATTACGTTTATGTTCATCACACAACTGACAAGAAGAGATGCACTTGATCCTGTACTCTGTTCAACTTGCTATTTCAGTATGTGCAAACTGGCGCGGTATGAGGGTAACAAGGCGACTTTTATCGCCTGGAACATATTTGTTGACATCCAAGTCGAGATTTGAAAACCAAATATATGTAGGCACTACATGTATCAGACCAGATTGGTTTTTTAAACCCTACTGATATCTGTATAGAATTTATCTCATCTTTATGGCGTACACCGTTCATGCTGATTACCCTCAAACGCTTATACTACTTACTTGTGCTACAACTCGTGTGACAAGACAAAATAAAAGATGACAATGGGGTTATTCTACATCCTCAATATTCATCAATTGTCATTTGTCTCTAACTAACTGGTTTGACTATTGAGGAACACTTTGAACTAAATCTGATTGCATTAAAAAAAAATTCCATTAAATTACATAAGTTTAAATTGAAACCTGGATGTATCTTGAGTCATAATTTTAATTTCCATCGCACTTGACATGTTCATGAACATCAAAACAACTCTTGGACATACGATAAATCCAGATGTATTTTTGAGAACATGCTTGTGGCTGTGAGGTTCACTTCACTATTGACTGGCCTAACTATTGGTGGCTGACGGGTTGATAACAGCAACGTAACCCATCGGTTTTTTATTTGGTAATTTGGTTTCGTTGGTGCATGCAGCCTCACGGGGCTATTCGCGTCTACGACGTAACCCCTCAAAGCTGAATAATAGCCCGCAGTCACCACTCCTCTTGTTCTTCCTTAGACGGTTACAAAACTCTATATGTAATGGGTGGAGGGTTGGAAGGGAGCTTTCTGTTGCTCTGGTGCTTTTAGAGCTAAGGGGCAACATGGAGCTGATCTGATTGTGATGCACTATGATTGCCCTGTACATGTATTTGTCCAGTTTGGGCTTTGTTGTTTCACCAGTGGCGTCGCGGGTTGTTTCCTGTACCTTAGGACTGGCACGCCGTCATGTGAGTGAAATAATCTTAAGTACGGCGTTAAACACCATTCAAGTAAACATAATATAAAAACAGTTTATTATCTTTTTAAGTAAATTCAATGAATCAGTCCTAATTTCCCTGTGCTTAATTCATTTGTCCGCGATCCGGTAAGATGATCGCGGTTTTGTAGCCCCTAATTTCCATTCACCAGTGTGGGATTGAGCATTTTATAAATCGGTTTTATTCATGCAAAATGAAACTCCCGTATATCGACTTTCTACATGCTTGCTCTGAAGTTGGCAATTGTCTCTACTCATTCATTTAATATTATTTGGCAATTAGGAAACCAATGACAGATGACTTATTTTAAGGGACATACGATCAACAACGACATGATCGTAGGACAACGAGAGTGACAAACACACAGATAAACTTACATAATGTAAATTTATGTTTGACAGATGGAATGGGCGATATTCTAGTGCTGCAAGTAGGCCTAGATTAAATTGGATGGATTACAACGGGCGAGAAAATACTCAAATCATGTAGTGATCTGCATGGACCAGTCTTCTCTTCAAAGATCATTACTGCAATTATCTTTGAGGATCATGACACGATTCTGTTCTCTCCTCGCAGGTTCCTGTAGCCCAGCTAGGTTATCCCATTGTCGGACAACTCACTTCTTTATAAATTATAATCCAGCGCCAATCAACCCCGTCAACTGACGCTAGCACTCGTTTATAATACATACATTATTTATTTTCGGATGGCATGGCTCTTTATTCTGTTTTTCTAAGCCATCGTGGTAGGCGTAATAAGCAATGCTGCCCGACGGCTGACATGTTATGATTATGCAATCTTAAAAACGGCATGTTTTATAATGGTGTGCCGAACCTGTTAGTGTTTTATATAATAATGTGATAAGAGACGTCATGTGTTGGGTGATATCTTTAAGGCTGCTATCATGTTGCGTGTCTCTAACTCAAAGTAATTGTTTTGATGATTGGCATTAAACGAGGTCATTAAGTGATACCACTGAAGCGTGGTTACAAAACAAATCGGTCACGTGACAGGAATGTAGTAAAAGATTAAACTGGTTTGCAAATCAAAATAAATGAAACCCGTTCGCATGTAACGCTATTGAACGTCTATGGATCATATATGTCAAAACATGTGATTGTTGAGTTGTTTGAGAAACAAAGGTCGTCTTAGTACAGTCAGTCACTTCACACATAGTTTAATAAACGTACCACGGTCCAAAACTAAGGCTAGTGAAACGTCTTATATAGAATCATTCAATTTTTTTCTTCAGAAAACATGAAAATGCGCACAGGGGTACTGTAAACGATAGGGACTCTTTTGACACTTTGCCACATTCTTATTTCACCATGATGTTGATATGTCTCTTCCAAACATAATACCCGATAAAAATAAAGTACGTTTTAAGCACTTTACTGCACTCCTAGGGCCGTTGAATGCAATTCAATCTGTTTGTTCCAAATCGATGTTGATATTGAAATTTAATTCAGCATCCAACAAAAAAAAATAATTTTATCATTGTTAACTGTGATCGACTCGTCTTTCAAAGAGTATTGAAAGCAGTAGGCGTATACACTGTCAACAGTGACATCGCAACACTAACTCTAAACATTTAAATGCCAGATGCCAGGGCTATCTTACTTATAGTCGACTGTCTGCTTCAACAGTAAGTAGCAACACTTATATTTATTAAGCAGAAAAACTCAACAGCAAATTCCACTTAACCGTACTGTGAAGTGCCATAGAAAAAAGGGTATGCTGTACAATGATGTTCCTCAACAGCTGGGGACATGGGTATATACAGCAGGAGCTAGCTGCTCGACGGCTGGTAGCTAACACCAGATTACATCGCTAATAGTGGATTAGAGATAGACTGTCAGCGTCGTGTGACAACATCTAATAGCGGATTAATTTTTCGCTTAGAACAACCGGACCCAGTACATGTCGACTGTGAAAGCAGTAAGAGGACTACAAGGCCATCAAAACAGTTTTTGTAACATTCGCTCTGTATTAAAATGCAGTTTCTTATGTAATGGCGAACGATGGGTTTCTTAGTTTTTAGGGATATTTGTATTGGATTTAACTTTTGTTAGCGGACAAATGTTATTAAAGCCCATTGACTGTCTGGACAGCACCAGCACAAGGATAACTTTCCAACGAAAGTTCCGAAAGTTTTCGTGACATCAATGATAAAACTTCATACAAACCATTCTGTAATATCGTGCAACCCATGTAGAATATTGTAGACTTATTTCCATTGTTTGTATCTAGCACTGGTCTAAACAAAACAGAATAGTCGCCAAAACTAAACAGTTCAGTGGTCAGGTTCTCTGGACATACCGGGTGCCTCCATATAAAAAATGGAATGTTAATAAATTGTAGGGAGAGGCGTGACAGGGGGTAGTAAAGGGTAAGATATTAGCCAAATGAGTCGATCATAGTTTTTTTTCCCAAAATGTCATCTGCTAGGCTTTTCCATACAACGACAAATATAGCGTCATCCCTGGAAAAAGGGGAAAATCTTTTCAAGTTTCCTAAATGTCTCTGATTTTCCGATAGTTAACTTAGAGATTTTTATTGATCTGTATTGGTCTTTGGACATTAGAATCATTCTGTGAATACGCCACGATAACGTGTGGAACGCCGATAGTTTTCGCATTCAAGTTGTTCCAAAAATCTCTGTATTCCGCCACAAATCCTACAACCAATCAACCAACCGGCCAATCAACTTTTCTCTGTTTCCCTTCACCTACTAAGTACGGCAGGTCCTGATTGCTGGGCGGTTCCATGTGATTAACAGCCATTGTCAAAACAAAACAAAAAGTTTGAAATTATGGAGGATTACGTGTAAGGAACGTATATATAATAACCAGGGGCCGGGTGCTCGAAGCGCCATTAAATTTAACCCGTTATTAGCGATTTAATCTGGTGTTAGCGGCTAGTCGTATTTCGACTCAGCACGTGTACAAACATCGAAGTAGGATTAGCAAGTAGACACGCTAACGACAAAGCCACAGCTGTGTCTGGAAATCATGTGAATGGTAGGCCAAAGAAAAGTGCACAGAAGGATGGCGTGGTCTGTATCACCTTCCATAAATCCGACAGAATTTCAGGTGTGAAAAAACATTAGAACAAGAATATTATCTTGCGATGTACAGATAAAAAAATATGTTTTTTAAATATATATATTTTATATGCAATATACAGTTGATGTTGTTGTTTTCTTTAATTTTGTGCCTGCCAAACCGGATACAGCTGTTTTAGTTCGCGCTGTTAAGGACATGTAGTGAACATGTATCTAGCATCAACCGCTACATTTAATCTGTTAAGCTAGACAACGAATGATTGATAGATTTTTCAAGGAGAATGCAATTGGTTCGTTAAGCCCCCCACACACGAACGATTATCCGTCGGCGACTAAAAAAACACAAGGAAATCACTTCCTGTGCGGCAAGCTTTCGACGCAACTTAACACTTTCGGCGATTCGTTGCAAGGGATCAAACCTGTTTGACGTCTTGCAATACGTCGCCGACTGGAGGCTATAGCTGTGCTTCCAATCGGTAAAAGTAAAACATTGTTAACGTTATAAGCTGGCTCGGAATCTTGCGGTGTGCGACAAAAGCAGTCGCCGACGGAAAATCCGTTGCAATTAGTCGCCGATGGACAATCTTTGGTGCGCGGCAGGTATTTAACCGATCGCTAGGAAGACACAAACTTCAAATTCCGAAAAAAGGCAGGTTCAAATTACCCACTGACAGTAGTATTTTGCATATGCGGCTGAATGGGATGCGGCTAATAAGTTTTGACATCGATGATGAAAAACTCATTTGGAAAGGTCACACAGCAAAGCGTCTGGGTCAACTTCAGTATTTCACCACGTATGCACTTCAACGCAAGGCGCTGGGAAGATTGTTTTCACTGATGATATTACACTAAGTGTCTTGTGAAAGATAGTATAATACCAGACAAAGTTATGTAATAGAGAGTGACAGTGTATGTCTACTCTAGTTATCTCAGAATTCCCTAGCTTAAAGCGTGAAGTTTCCATGCCAAATCTGCAAAATGGCATTCAGATGGAAAATCACACCGCATGTAGTTTTCAACATTAATTCAATGTGTACCCCAAAACTACCAATATATACCGTTTACATTTAGGTCGAACTATATCAAAACAGACAACAAATAACTATTGATTCGTAGCCTAATCACGATATCAACAGCCGGTATTTACTGAAATTGCAAGTTGTTTACTGGATTGTGGATGAAAATTTAACGCAACAAGCATCACCAAATAACAACAACAACAAACGTAGCGAGAACTACAAAACTACCAAAGGGCAGGCGGTTCGCCTTAAACGAAATGGGTCAAAACACTGCAGGCTTGGGCAAAAAAGTATGAATAATTGATGGAGCACATCGTGACTTTTATATGGTACCAAATCAGGGATTATCAGCTTTTTCTGTTACTAAAACTTTGATGTATTGACTTATGAACAATTCGTCCGAGTTTGCAAAAGTGTAATCTTTCTAGGTGGTCTGACCTTTACGTTTTTTAGTAGTCTGCTTCGAACTAAATAGTGTTGTTTAACGCTTGCTAAAGACAAACAATGTGATCTCTCACATTGTAAGTGCGAAGCAATCAACAACCAGACAATCCCGTCTTAAAAAAGTGACAGAAATCAGACAATTTGTTTGATGGGTTAATCACACTGGTTCAAAGGGGAAGACGTGATATTTTCGTCAAGCTTTCGGGGATCTGCTTATCTAATGTTAAAGATATTTGTTAAAATGTTATTTTTCTCACTCTCCACATATAACGGAGAACATATACTTTTAAATGTAGGAAATGACGTCAGCAGTTCATAAAAAGAACGATTTTAACATTATGGTAAATGGAGGTTTACACACAAAATACATTGCAGGATATTTCAAGGCTTGTTTAATTCCATATATTTATTTGCGCAGCTACAGGGCTATCTGAAATATTTAACATCACCACTAGTTTCTACCGACCAGGCATACTGTGCAACGACAAACGGCAGTCCCTTTTGGGGTTTGTTTTTTGTCCCGGTTTGTTGTTGGTGAGCTTCAATGTATATTAGGATATTTGTTTTGCGATATAATAGTTTCAAAACATTTAAACATCAGAATGTGTAAGCCCCATTATTTATAATGTTTGTGAACAGCGGATGCAACTTCTGATATTTATAAGTGATCATTTTTCATTACTCTGAGATTGAGAGAAACAAAATAAGGACATAAATTAATAATTAGATGAGAATAAAACTAAAAGGTAGTAGAAAATCGTTGGTGTTCCCCTTTATCTTTGATACAGAAAGGGTGAGATAGTTAAAGGATTTATGTCAACAAGATGCATTTTCAAAGGCTATAATGCTTTGGTAGAACTCATATTGGGAAAATAATCCGTTCCCAATCACTTTAAACAGGTTTTTCGTACACAGCGTGTGTTTGGCCTTTCTGACAATGACGTCATAGTCAGGGTAAGCTTTTAAGCCGGCATATGCTCCACTGTGTTGATTTACCACTCGCTATATCGACGTTTATTCTAGTTTTCATAAAGTTTTTTTCACCAAAAACGTGAAGTATGCCGTTACAGTGGACAGCATAAGACGGATTGTCCACTTCACTAATGTCTAATTACGGTTGGAAACCTAATAAAAAACACCCTAGCTACTGAGTTTGAACGCTTCCAATCGTGTAATTGGCCCGCGGAAGATCTCTCGCGGACCTAAATCATGAATTTAGCAGACTTACCGGCCTGTTATACGGGTCCATATCCCCATCAAATAAATTCCGTGTATTTGTTGGCATTAAATGTGCTTCCTCAATTTGCCAAAGATGTATTTTACTCGCCCTTCTGCAGCAAATTCTAAATTTTTTCAGTCAACAAGCCAAAATTTGACATCAATGACAGCCATGTTTGTATCCCAGCAGGCAAAGTGCATCACGTGGTCCTTAACCTTTAGGAAAACATGAATATTCATTTGTTCTATTTCTCATACGGAAAGTTAAATTATTTCTTACGCACAACTAGTGCTCTGTCCTTTTGAGGGGCTATCGGCTCAAGTTGTCATTGTTTTGAAAAGTTTTAAACGAAAAATAAATGTCCGTTTAGCTGGATCACTCATGGAGAGTTGTATTTGTAAATCTTTGATTACCCAGAAGGCCATGTTCACGGAAAATCTCGATTGTGAAGAAGAAAATGGCGGCTTGACAACAAGAACTTGGACAGTGATGTTCCACTTTTTTAAACGCGGCTTCTGGCTGATTTAAGGACGCAATTGCCATAAAAAAAAGTATCACAGCGTTCAGATTACCAAACATAACTGGACAGTAGTTAATTGAACACGTACAAGTCGGTAAGTGTGAAAACTTATAATTACACGGTTAGGAGAGCTCAAATCCTGTATCTCTAGAGAAGGCTAAATGAAATGATAGACGATCTGAGATACATAACTCTGTATCTAACACTGATTCAGTTCTGTGGATAGCGTACATTTGACCCCGATCGGCTGTTAGTGTATAGGAGCCCCATGAAGAGACAATTTAGAACGAAGATATTCCACTGGTAATACATGTAGAAACAACCGGTGTATTTAACTTAAGGCCCTCACTCAGCATTACGGTACGTCCTTTGTGCACCTTTGGTCTGTTATAATCGGTTGATTTTAAAGAACCCTCTACTCTTACCAAATAGCAATGTTATACGATCAGTTAACTAAAGAAACCTCCAATCCTTCTTCCGGTCAGAACAACATGATGGCGTATCGGTAAGAGTTGAACTGGGGAGCTCCGCTAGATCTTAGCTCATGTCAACTATCTTATTTAATCATGCCTCCAAAAAGTTCTACAAGAACCCGAAAAGTCCAAACAAATCAAGACACAGCCATCCAAAATTAAAATCGGTGAGGATTTATATCAAAATTCCAGTGATTCAGACTCACCGTGAAGAAGAACATAATCCAGTAATGGCGGCTTGACCAGAGGACACACCTATTACACTCAATGATCTTCACGCACTCCTACTGCGGATCAATACCAACCTCACAGCTCTGCGGTCTGATGTCACCCAAGTAAAAATTCGAATTCAAGAAAAAGAAACTAAAATACCCGAGGTTGAAAAGGCTGTAAAATTTAATAACTTAAAACACAGTGAACTTGAAAACAGCGTCATACCGAAGATCAATGCTAAACATATTGAGTATATGGGCGAGCTTGAAAAAATAATCCTACGGCTCGAGTTCCATGACAGATTGTTTTTGTACGGAATTGAACAGGTTGAATGGGAAAATACAGAGTCTGTTGTAAAAGGCTTTATTCACTCAGAGCTTGGTCTAGAAAAACAGTGGGCTAATAGCATAATGATTGCAAATACACATTGTTTGCCCCGAAGAAACACACCTGGGTCAAATACAGCTAACAGGCCAGTTCCTATCATAGTCCGCCTAGTCAAAATAAAAGATAACGAAAAACTACTAGCTGCTTCTAAAGTATTACGTTGCACAAGGAAGAAACCAGGTCCAACTTTGAGCCGTGGCAGATTTACAAGGAGTAAAACAATGGATTATAGGTGTTTAATGCGTCAACCAATCATTATCCATGATTTATATCCAAGGTAAATATGATATAACGTATGTCCAGTCGACAAATGAATCCAGTCGTTTTGCTAGTCCGTATACGACATACATAGGTCCTTCAGTCTCCAAACTCATGTTAATTCATGTCCAAAAATGCGCTTTGTCTTCATCGTCTTCGTCGTACAAGTATGTGGTAATGTTCTCGCTATGGACCGACGGCAGCGGGGGCGTATTCGTCACCGAAAAGCGCCACACGAGGGCGCTGAAGTCAGTACCTTGTGTGGCCACCGTGAGCTGCAATCA
>JAVFBX010033190.1:0-17822 GCA_034783855.1 Mopalia kennerleyi | reverse complement strand
AACCACCCCCGCAATTGCCGGAGCCACATCCTGTGACTCACTCATATACCTGAGGGTCGACAGACAGACTTGATCCTGTGAACGGTACATCGAAGTTTGCTTCCGTAAGCGCGCTCGCTAACTGCTTTCACACTTCCTGATTTACAGGAACGGACTCTATGAACCTGTGAAATGTAGTAAAATACCATGTCATCTTTGAAAAGGCAACCATAGCAATCCGTTACTTAACTAAAACCCTAATCTATAGAGACGGGCAATCTGCCATGTACTAGAAGTGGAGAATATCAAAATTGCTCCAAGGCCTTGATTTAACACAGACCAACCCACATTAATCTAATAAATCAAGACTGTTATTCAAAACTGCCCTTTACTGCTAAAAAAAAGAGTAAATTTTAAATTGAAACCGAGGACAATATGTAGCATCAAAAGAAACTTTTCCGCAGGCTTGCTGCTATTTCAGAGTAATGTTCAATCCCTAGATGATTGTTTCTGGCCAGCCAAAGCAATGCCTAGGTTTGATTTGTAGATCTTTTTTTATTTATTTATTGTCTCAGAGCTTAAGGGGCCCATGGAAACGAATTCTCGTTACTACCTGTATCAGTATAATTTTCAATCTCAAGAGAAGAACTTCTTATGATGTTAGATGCCTAGCTTGAGGTTCTTTTCGGCAGAGCTTAAGGTCCGTGAAAACAACTTGTGACAAGTCCTAATGTAATTTACCTCTAAGTAACCAGATTTTCTTCCACTGATTCAATCCTCTAGTGAATTGTGTTAATTCTATTGGCAAGCTTTATTGGGTTACTTGCCACTCACCCATGTCATATTAATGGAATGCCATCATAGTAAATCTCCCAGGGCAATCTTGAGTCATTTCCAAGAAAATCAATACTATTGATACCAGGCCAGTGTATGTCAATTTAGACTATGAATAGATAATATGGGGATTTAAATTTCAGAATTGGGTAAACTTGTTATGATGAGCTAGGCATTAATTATTTAAGAAGATGTAATTGAAGAGCCCTAAAAACATGGGCAGAAATCTGCTTATCGAGTCCCCTCCAAAATAATCAATAAGAGTTCAAAAGAAGGGCTTAGGCAGGCACCCATCCAAATGGACACCCTGAAGTGAACAATTGCTTCATTTGAACACCTTGTTTTAAGAAAGTTTAACATACAGGAGATATAAAACTGTCACTATTGGAAACCCAGTTATTTGAAAAATGAAACAAAATGACTATTATGGACACCTTACTTTTGATTTCTGGCTAAGCCACTGGTTCAAAATAAAATGGAATCAATTCACATTCGTCTTAATTTAATTATCCGTTATGTAACGTTTCCAGCAATACATATGTAAGGCACCAGGTATGCAAATAGTAGTAAAGTCTTACAAAATTCTAAATTTGACAACACTCAACATGAATACACTTCCACGTTTAATAAAACAGTAAACGGTTTACATAGTCACTCAACACATTTTACTATATAACATGTCCCCCATTATTAAATGAAATTACACATTACTACACCTCAACTTTATACATGTAACATTTTGATCAAAATGATACAAGTTGTACAAGTACAATTAAAGTAAAAAGTTAAAATCCATGTCAATATAATTTTAAAAACCTAATCCTAATGACAATAATGCTGCAATATGTGTTTTAAATGTATTAAATAAGCGTTGTAAGCTATGAATATAACAAGTACTACATGAGTAAAGCAAAATAAAGTAAAAAAGGGAAATGGGTATAGAACAATTAACAAAGTGGGAAAACCATAGTACTGATTTAGAATAGGAACATTTATAGTAAACAATGCAGGCCATGGTATGAATATGACATTGAGACATCAATGCATGAAGAAAATACTAAGGCAAAATACTGTAAACTTTTGATATTAATTTTGAAAACTCTCATACAAGTGCACTTTTGTAGGTACATGTACTGTATGGAAGCTAGGATTCCACTATAGTTTGTCATCATTCCCTGTGATGGAGCTCCGGGAGACTGAATCAGTTAACACTGGGAGCCAAGTCAGTCTACTCTATCAGGACCCTTTAATTCAGTTTGTATAACATTAGCCAGGATAACTGTAAAGTTCCTGGTATGGATCCTTGTGGGCACATGCTATTGTTTCTCTCTCTATACATTGATGAAACATATATGTACATGCAATTATAATACAACATCAAGACAATGGTGACAACTGCCTTGCCTTTTCACTTCCTTCATTGTGATGTACTGAAGCCAGGCTTGTGAGATGATATCCTGAAGGTTTATATCCAAGTTACTGGAGTCTTCCATCCGCCAGGTTTCTCTATTTGTCTTTCACAGTTTGGTTATCCACACACCTCTGTTATGATCCGGTCTATATGAACAGTCAATCACACGTCCTTAGGGTCCACTTAATGCTCGCAGACACCCAGTATTTGTTTGCAATTAGAGCCTAGAGAAATTCAAACAGTGAGGAAATCACATCAAAGCTCTGTGAATGGCATGAGAGGTCTCTCTGCTCTCTCTGACGATTGAGAAGCAATTCTCTAGATTGGCCTGAGGTCAAATATCCAACCTAGACCAATAACACTCACTGTGATGGAGTCTCCAACTCAACTATAATCAGGCTCTTCAAATATGGAGAAAGAGAGAAAACTCAAATAGTAAAATGAATTATATTCCAAATAATTAAACATAAAAGAAAGCAAACAAGACTATCCACAAATCATAACAAGCTTCCCATGACTAATTAAATAGCAGTACCGGTAGTTCCAATTTCAAAAATATTCATTATGGTTGATTTGACCCAAAATAATAATCGATGATAATTTTGATAAACAACATGTTCAATATTTTGATTTTAAAGTTTCAAACGTTTACAACAGCAGAAATATATTCCTAATAGCTGCGTATTTTCTAAGTACCATGGATGTCAATATAGCATTAAGTCCTCCAGCTCTGTTTTGTGTGGATCTTATAAAGAAAAGAAATAGCTAAGTATCTTGATGGGAAATGCAGTAAGAGAATAGCTTGTCTGTGTGATTGAGGTTAAGTGTTGTTCTCAAGGGTACATCACTTACATACATCAAGATGAACTATCCTCATCTTACTCTGCCTGGCTTACTTAAATACGATGTAAAAGACGAAAGAAATCCTCGTAAAAACCAGCCCAGTCATGCAAGATAATAGCATTTTGACTCAACCGCTGGAACATTTCTTAACATCCCTAACAAATGACCGTTCTTGACACCTGGATCTGATAGCTCTTCTACATGTGCACAACAGATGAAATGTTCAATCTGTAGAATCACGACATGTATGTAACCTTGACAAAAGACATAATTTCCATAAAGCGTTCTTGCAGAAAAATAGTACAACATTGCACACACAACATGCTTTGGGAAAATCTTTTTCTATATCCCTGAACAACCAACCAATCTCAACTTTGAAGACACATGGCAATTCCATAATACACATATAACTAGTAAGAGATGATCCAAAACTGAGAAAGTCCTTCTATTTGCTACAGCTAGCATAAAGTATTTTAATTTTAAATGAGCCTTGAGAACAGTGTTATGTCAGACTTAAGACATTTTATACCTGGAGACCTGCCTTTTTCTATATACCTGAACAGCTAACCCTATCTCAGCTTTGGCAATGCCATAAAACACATATCCCTGTAGACATTCAAAACTGTGAAATCTCTCTATCTGCTAGCATAAATTATTTTAATTCTAAATGAACCGTGAAAACAGTGTTATATCAGACTTAGGACATTTTATACCTTGAGAACTGTCACCTGGAAATGATATATCTGTCATGGATGCAAGACTTCCAATGCCGCGTGGAATCTGCTTCCTCTCACAGATAACCTCCTCAATCACTGGCAGCTGAAACTCACTGTGAGCGGACATTAATGTATAATTGCCTGGGAGAAACCTTAGAAAGTGAGCAATTCCACACAACCTGGTACCATTCAAATTACCTTCGCTGTCATCTTTCACACCAGTATTACTGTCGCCTTATGGTTATTCAGGATAACAATGTGGATATCATGGAAATCAATTTCCTGTTTCAAACCATTACATGTAACTTGAATAAGTGCACAAATATTTCTTGGACATAATGGTTGATTTTATGGCACAGTGTAGTGCCAGGAAATGTTAGATTACAGAAGGTTTGTTAAAGAAGACCAAGGTACATGTATATGCATATAGTGGTCAATGACTCAATAGTGAACCTTTACAATGTGGACACCAAGGAAAGCAATTCCCAGTTTCAAAACATAAAATACTTGAAACTTATTAAAAATGTATATCTATGTCTTGTGAAAAAATATACCCATTTTACAGGATTTAATATATCACTATTAACTAAAACACCCGTTAAAAACAATCTGAAATGGTATGCAAGTTTACCTTATTTGCCTGTTCATCACAAATGCAGGATTAAAGACACCATGCTGCATTCACTGTCATTGCAAAGTCAAAGAAGCTTTTAACTATTGATTTGCCACTCTAATTATGAAATATATTTCACATAGTTCCAGTACATCATTTCAAAGAATGCCAAATATTAAATCTCCATCTATTTACCCTTGTAACAACAATGGCTATCACCTCATGGCATTTTGTAACACAATCACTACGCTGTTCTCACATCAATTTTACAAGTTCTCAACAATGGCCAACATTGAACCCCTTTGAGGATCTATCAAATCCCACAGGAGACAGCCATGTACTCTACCGCAGGTTACGAACGCATACATGTATAATGGTATATTTTGGCAATGGTTTTAGTTCTCCCAGAATTTCATCTGATCCAGACTGGTTGTTATCGGATACACAGTCTATTAACTCGATTGCTGTTATCCATGTCAGAATAGATTGGTTCTGCCACCAAACATACAAGGTCTGGCCCTGATTGGCTGCTAGCATTACGGCGAAGTGCTCTTCCAGAAAACCTATATCAGACCATCTCCAAGAGAGAAATCAGCCATGAAATAAAGGCCAGCTATAGCCATATTAACAACTCATTGACAACAGCGCACATGTTAATTTTACAGACAATGCTGCTGAGGCATTCTATAAATAATGTTTCTACATAGAAATGGTTTTCATATGTTTCGGTCTACAATTTTAAACTTTATGACCCAAGAAAAAATTACTACATGTAAAATTAATTAAAATTGAACAGTTACAAAATTAATTTTTTTTAAAAACATTTGGTAAATAAGTTATAGATAAAGAAAGAATAAGAAACCATCACCTGGATTAAACATGCCAAGTTCATTATCACAAGTGACATTCTAAACAAAAAATATATATGTTTTGTGAGAAATTCTGTTGCTTCCTAACATAAAAAGGTGTCCTCCTTGGGACAATCATTTCAATGCATGTCATTTCCAAAGAAGATATTTATGATCTATGAATTCATCAGAAACCGATAAGACTACATATAATAGTTACAAGTCTAAACATGAAAACATTTTGCATTAACTTAAATCAAGAATGAATCATGAAATATCAATTCAAATCATCTAGATGTTCAAAACTAGTTTGGGTTACATTGTACATGTACATGTAGCCATCATTTGATACCAAAGACAAAAATATGAATTGTTTTACTCTGCTTCCAAAATAATATTCCTCAAGTGTAAAGTGAAAAAATAAAATGGGTGATTAAGAGAATTAGATTACGTGATAATAAAGCCAGGGTTTAGTAAACAAAGCTAGCCTATAGGAGCTGCGGCCCAAGAAGTTTGTATTAAGTAATATAGTTCATAAATAATTAGAAGGAACATAAATATGTCAGCCTAATAATGCATATGTATATGTATACAACACACATTCTAACCTGTCAGTCTTTTACAAAATTAATATACTAAGCTGAAGGCCATCTCGTATGATTAAAAGGCTAATATAAAAGAGACACTTTTTAATAATAAATTTCAAAGTATTAAAAGCACAATGTGAAACTGGGATGGAAATGATATGAAATATAAAGTTTAAACTGAATGGGAAACAACAGACTAACAAATATAGTCATGTACAAATGTAGATCCCATTTAAACGTTTTCTCCTCATTCTTTTTTTTATCCGCAAACTGCAGTGCATCCTTTACTTTTTGGGTAAATATTCCCAACATTTCTTACATGTTCTGGTATATTTATGTTAGGCTGCACTAAATAAATATTTAAAAAAAAGACAAGATTTTCCTACAATAAAGATCCCCGTTCAATCTTTCAATTTGACATTGAGACCAAACATTGTAAGTGCTTTATACATATCAATACAAGGGATGTGTACACAGCCTCCGGTTAAAGTTTGAGCTACATGTAATTCACAAAATCTGAAAAAAGGAGATATGCAGAAGCATGAATCAGAATGTCAATAGGAGTTATCTCCCTGCTTCACAGCTGAGACTGCTTGATATGGCAGCAACTTAATGGCAGTTATTTACCTGTCCTCTATCACAGATCAATAATAACAAGAAACTGAAATGTGGCTTTTTGCATTAGCAAACCTGTTTCATTGTGAGAATAGCCTGAATACATGATGTTCATGATGCACATGTATAAGTGTGGTTATTTCTATAAATTTAGAAAAAGATCTTAGTCAACTATATTAAGGGTACGTGTATTTTGTATGGATACCACTATGGAAATTGGTCATCGATAAGAGAAAGATCCAGGAAAGCTTAATAATACATGTATGATCATTAGTTACAAAGTATTATTAAAGCATGTGGCCTATACCAAAATGAAGAGGCCCACTGCTTGACATGTGCCAGGATAAGTAAGCATAGGCTACCAGTCCACATGGGACGGGAGGACGGGGTAACATTTGTTTGTTTGGCTGACACGAGGAAATGTTTTTTTGTGGTTGTGTCTTGGAGTCTGCTGAATTGTTGTGTCAGTATTGATTTAAAGAAAAAGCACACAGCAAACCGATCCCTGCACTGTAGACAGGACGGTTTGTGGAGAATCAATTCCAAGTGGGGACGTCACATGGAGATTTTTACACATGGTTCATTTTTAGTTTTTCAGAAGAATTGGATTAGCTTCCAAAAGACAAGCTGCTATTTAAATGATGTAAATCTTAGAGAGGTATTGAAATCTATAAACTAATAGAGAGGTTTTTCCTCATTTTAGTTCAGATAAACTCAGTTAAATACATCATCATCTAAGCATGTTCTAAAACAGAGGTTAAGCCAGAAACCAAAGTAGCATGTCCAAAATGGTCATTTTGCTTCACTTTTTAAGTAACTAGGTACAGTATCCAATTTTTACAGTTTTCCTTTCTCCACTGACCAGCAGCTGCATCTTAAAGTTTCTTAAAACATGGTGTCCAAATTAGGGAATTGTTAAATTCAAGTAAATTTGGTTGTCCAAAGGACACCCCTCTGCCTAAGCCAATCCTCTAGAATTATGCAAGTAATTTTTTTGTTAATTTCTTGTTTTGTTGTGAATGAAGACATGGATAGCAGTATCTTTTGAGCACAGTCATATTGTCTATTCTTGGCAATGGAGTAACATTCATTTTCCAATTTAAACAAAGACAAGGGCCTTACATTTTTTGGCTGTTTCTGAGCGGCAATTTAATAGTGTTGTAGCACAAAGCTGTCATATTAGTAAAATACACGTATCCTTAAGCATGGGCTGCACAGCATTAACTAGCAATCAATTAATCAGTGATTCCTTAAAGGAACCTGGGTGAGCACCTGACTGACTGCATCTCATGAAAGAATTCCATTAGTGTAAAGTAACTACATGCATCATCCATTGTCCTTAAATTAACACACCAGTTTGCACATTTAACATTAAGCACATACAGGGACTTCAATTTGACAGACTAGTACTGAATATACATATTATAAAGTGCATCAAAATACACAGATAATCCATCTGTGGTCAAAGGGGGAATACTCTACTAACTAAAAATTACAATCACTAAAATACACAATATGAACACAATTTAAAGCAATGGACAGCTAGATTAAATAAAAGACTTTTTATTAACGTTTTTGTTACAACTAACAAATGGTACAAGATTTGCTTTAAGTGTATAAAAATGAATATACATTGTATGCAAGTTATGCAACCATCTATTGGAGTTGAAACTTTGAGGTTACTACTTTTTACGATTTGCATATTTGACTTTCACCCATTTCTCTTCCATCCTTTGGACACCCTGAATTAAACAAATGCCTCATTTGGACACCCTGTTTTAACATGCAGGAGTTAGGGAAACTGTAAAAAAAAAAAATGGACACCCATTTGATTTATTTACGAAGTGATCAAAATGGCCATTTTGGACACCATAATTTTGATTTCTGGCTAAATCCCTGCTACATGTAGTTCCATGTCACATGAATTTCATTAAGTAGTCATCTGACTGGTATGTGTCTTATTGGATAGAGCTTTGAAGAGACATACACCATGACACTACTGTCACACTTTAATACGGTACCTCACATTTCTACTACTTGGTAATTAAAGAGTGGACAAAATATCCCATTGAAGCCTTTACTGTGGTGCTAACCAATTGTAAACAATTTAAAAAAAATTAAACAACTGTAAAACCAGCAAATTTTTTAAAAGAGGATAAGCAGATGTTTGAAGTTATTTGAAGATTTGTTAGCCAAACACATGGATGTTCACTATTGATTCGATTTAAATGTGGATAAACAAGGTATTTCTACATGTTTTATAAGATTAATGAACGCTGCCAAGTTTGACCAGAACAGTTCACCTAGAAGTATGCTGTGGCGAGCAGGTCATAATATACATGTACATGTAGCTGATTAGAGAACAGTCAACACACTGAAAGTAAGGCTGTACATGTGGAGCAGCTATTGGGTGGCACAATGATTCCTACAATTAAATTCAGTGGTCTTAAAACTCTGTTAAATACATGTAGCAGGAACCTGTCAACAAAAAATAGTCCTTTGTTTATTCGTATATATTATCTATCCATATATATATGATTCTATTTATACGTATTTCCTTAAAATTCACCAAATTTAACACACAATTTAAAATTGTAAAAAACACACATTAGAAATATGGAGGTCATCAGATGCTGATGTAAGAAACAATATCTATAAGCTTAAGCACTTACTACAGGTATGCCAAAATATAGATCTGTAAATTTTATAGCTCATTAAAGTAATCCAAGTCTGATTTTAGTTACATCTATGTGTGTTCTTTTTAACAAAATAATTTTATGATATAGGAGAGATAGCATAGAACTCTCCTTTGCTGCAAGCTGTTTATATTTTACTGTATAGAAACACACTGACAGTTGTCATCCATATTGATAGGTCTCTAAAACAATATTAACTTTTAATATGCAAATTAATGTAAATAATTGAGTCTTGATCTAGATGAATATTAATACAGAGCTATGTAGGTCTATGTTACCATAGCTTAACAATTTATTCAATATTAGTATACCATATGTAATCTATTTAAATATCCACATTTTCTGCCTGATTGTATATAGAGAAATTCAGTCACAAAGCATTATGTTATAACCCACACTGACAGAGCTACACACAATGCTCATGGTGCTATAGTCCTCAATATATATCTGATCTGCAATTTCAATTCACTATGTCAGGGCCGCTTTACATAGATATTACACACTTAATTCACTTTTGAGCACTTGGTCCAAACTTTAAACAGGACTAAATAATATGTGTATATTGCTGTATGACTAGATTGTTTGTTTAATTGGCATTTAACGCCGTACTTTAACTTAAGGTTATTTCACTCAACAGATGCTGCGCTGTATAGCTAGAATTGACCTATGTCCTGTCCATCCTCCATAGCACTCAGGGGCTTAGCCAGAAATCTGAAATCCGAAGTAGGGTGTCCAAAATGGTAATTTTGCTTTACTTTTCAAATGATTGGTTGTCCAACTTTGACATTTTCCCTACATGTATCTGCTGCATGTTAAAGTTTCTTAAAACAGGGTATCCAAATGAGGAAATTGTTCACTTCAGGGTGTGAATTTGGACGGGTGTCTGCCTAAGCCCTTGATAGCACTACCTGTAGCCACTTTAACACAACTCCATACATGTAAATAATTAATCATATTGTAGTATGTTTTGTTTGTTTTATTGTAAACACCACAATTAATGTTACCTAACTTATTTGAAAACCAAAAGAACCTTGTGCTGCACAGTATTATTAAGGAGAAAATATTCAATTTTTTACAATTCGTTTGTATTTATATATATTTGTTTGATTGTAAGACTTGGCATTAACACCATACTTAAGGTTATTTCACGCATAAGACAGCGTGTTAGCCCAGTGGGTTAATGAAACCACCCTCTACACCACTAGCAACAAACCAGGAAGAAATCTATAGATGTCACAAACAGACAAGCACATGTTGTCCCTTAGCCCCAAAAGCACCTGGGAAACATAGACCCTTTGCACAAATTTGCAATTATCATGGAGATTCTATAGAAAAATCTATAAGTATTGTTGTTTTCTTCAGTATGCAATGTCCTATTCTCAAACCACAATTTCTACTTTCATAATAAAGACGATAGACACTAAGCATTTATATTAATTACAGAAAGATTGTTTGTTTATTTGTTTGATTATGGTTTAATGTCATACTCAAGCATATTTCTTTAAATTATATGACGGATTATCCAATTCACAGTGTTCCTTGCTTAAATCAGTGGAAAACTGAGGAGAAACCACCCACATGTTTGCTGGAGTCATATCGTGTGACTCACTTATACATTGTATTATCTGATGATCGACAGGTGGAGAAGAAATAATATCCATGTATGTTTAATATCTTCTAACAGATCACAATAAAACAATTAGAGAAATACATGAACTATTTTGTAATTACTCAATTATAACACTCAAACAGTAGTAGTACGCTACACAAATGAATTTCAATGACATTTACGGGTTACTTTGATGAGTTGGCCTCTTTTTCACCTGCGAAAATGTAAATCAAAATCATCCAAGTAAACAGGTGTGAGACTCAGAGCGCTAATTAACATGAATAGAATAGTGACAGTTTGTGAGGTAAAACTGTCCATATTGTGCACATGTTCTTTATACATGTTGTGTTAGTGTATATGCCAAAACATAAAGAGTTGTGAGCAGGTATCTGGACTCAAACTGCATCTAGATCAGTAAGTCAGTTTCCCCCGAGTACCTATAATAATTTATACATGTAAAGACATTGAACTCATACTTACTTTCCGTCCATTTTCATGGTATTCCACAGTTGTCTAGTATGCAAACTTGAAAAACCGAACTCAGTAAAGCTTTTAAGTAATGGCACAAGCCTATGCTAAGAGTACAGACCAACTGATGGCTGCAAAGGTGTGTACTTGTCACTTTGTGGACTGAGAATTCAGGTAAAAGTGTACAAATAAAGAGCTTAACAATGTCTGTGGACTGTTTCAGTGTACAAACCCTCCTTTAAAAGGGCACAGGGTTAATCACTGACCCCAGGCTGCCATACAAAACAAACCAGCACATTGGCTAGAAATGGAGGCAATTTTTTCACTCAATTCCTCAGAGCAAGATAACAATGACAGCCATAGTCAAACACTCTCACACACTTCATATTTCACTCCAGCTATGTAAGTTTGTGACTGGTAACAAAGGGAAGACAAATGGATTCAGACCCTCAGGCAACTTCACAGAATTTCACCCACTTAATTTCCATATAAAATAATATGCATACCAGAAAAGCTAGGGTGTTGATTTAACATGAAGGGCACAATAAGTGTCGAGTAGTGGCTTTGGGGTCAGTGGAGAAGTAAGACATCAACAGGTGCTCAACGGATCAGGGGTCACAATTATTTCTAACATTCATTTAAAGGCATAGTGTATGAATCCTATCCTAACAAACAAAAAGACGCAAAAATAAACTGGTTTGTGAATTGTCTATTATTGTATTAATGTATCAACATAACATTGTTTGCATGACATTCTTTATCCCATTTACAAAATATTATTTCCTTAAGTTATATCCTGAAGCTTAAAAAGACCAATTGGTTGGATATTTTCATGAAAAAAAAAAGTAAACAAATATAAATTAACACATACAGTAATATTAAGTGAGGACTGTTCCTGGAATTTTACTGTGTGGTAAAAATATTAGTGTTAATACAATTCTGAAAAAAATATTTTGCTAAAACGGTAACAATATTGCCAAATGTTATTGCTACTGTTTGATTAAAAAAAATCAATTAAAGCTATGACAACAAATAATATATTTAAAAAGTTATCCAATTGAAGGTATTTTCTCATCATCATGTTATGTTTTTATTTGTACAGAATACAATTCCATAAGTTACAACCCAATACAACAATTACACTCACCCAGATATAAGACTTGCAATGTTTTTAGAAACCTGCGTCGAATAAATAAATTTCTTCATATTTTCAAATCATGTTTCACTAAACTCAAAGTATAGATACTAGAAGTATAAAGGCAATAACCTTAGAGAAATCATTACTTATTTTTAATGCACAAACACACTCAATACCAGCACAGGAGTAACGTTATCAACTATAAGCTGGTATAAGGACATCCTGGACACTGATTCCTTGTAAATCTTCTCATTATTCCAACAACCAAAAACTAATTTATTCAAATTAAAAAAAAAAATTCTAATCTGACTTTAGTATAAAGATATATATTTTTACTAGTTTGTAGAATATACCGGCACTGAATATTTTAATTAAAATTAAGGAGTTTTGAGGAAAATTTAGGTGATAGCCCAGACAAAGAGAACTAAATTTTAGGATATTTATCATATATATATGTAAGTAATATTAAAGTCCTTAGGCACTGGCCCACTTACATTAGAAGAACAGATATATGATTGTTTGTCATGGTCCAAAATACAAATATTTGCCTCTAGGAAAGACAGGTCATTATCCACAGGAGACAACCCTTGCTCAGTTCTGTGTTGCATACCATCCCATGTTTACAGAACAAAATTGTGTCTTGTTAAAAAATAAAAGAAAACGTAGACAAAATAAGCATATGCTTTACAAAGACCGCTCTAATCAGGTGCACATTATGCTATTTTACAACATAAGAAAAAACCCAATGACGTACCAATGCGGAAATCCATCAAGAAAAATATATATAGATGTTTGGATGTATGCAGAATTTGTAGATGCTTTATGAATCATTATCGAGATATATATATATATAACATATCTACCTCTTGATCAATTTCTTCCTCTGTACAGTGCTTCTTAATATTTAATAACTAATCAATGAAAATGTAACAGCTGTAAATGTCCATCAACATCATGTCACTCCTTAAATCTACGGCATTGATAATATATGTCAAATATATGCTCCCAAATTCAATCAAAACTCAACTTTAACAGACATGAAATTTAATTCAACATTACCCCTTTCAACTTCAACTTTGGTTTAATTTTTAATCAAAAATTCAATATTTAATAAACAGCCAAGAAAATACCTTCTGTATTGCTACATTTTCCTTTTTAAGCATCTCCAGCAACTGCTTTGTAAAAATGTGCTTGAGAAAAATGACATATAATGTTGTGCTCTGCGATCATCACTCTACACCTCTCAGAGTTAAGAGGTAACATGAAGCCCATCTGTTTGTGATGTCTTGACAGTCTTGTATAACATCCTATGATTGACCTGTTTTGTCAATCTAGTGGGCTGGCATGCCATCATATGCGAGAAAAAATCTTAAGTGTGGACTTAAACCCCAATCAAACAAACAAACATATTGGATCCTCAAGGCAAGGAGTGCCTAAAGACCATCTGGCTTTATCTCAGTCTACAAGAGATTCATGCATTACTCAATCAACATCTTGTGTGACTATGTGTACACACCCATTGCAAGCATTGCTCCAAGCTGAGACCAATATAAGTTTCTAATAGTCCAGTACAAGCAGTTTGCTCGATGTTTTCGTCTATTAAAGTTTAGATATAAGCGATACCTTCAGTTCCTAAAATAGCAGCCATTTCTTTACATTTCATTGTGTACGTGACCTTACTGTATTATAAATTAATCTTCAGCAGAAGTGTTTTTTCGTTGCCACCAAGGGCTTGGGCTTGGGCCCATCCAAATCATGAAATGGACACCCTGAAGTGAACAATTGTCATTAGGAAACTTTAACATGCAGGAGATAGGAAAACTGTCAAAATTGGACACCCAGTTATTTGAAAAGTGACCATTTGGGACACTATACATTTCTGGCTAAGCCCCTGGTTGCCACCCATGGGTTTTTGGACTGATAACACTAAGGCATATGTCATTAATCAACCATGGACGTCACAGGACGTCACCCCACAGACAATGCTAGCACGTAGTTTAAATGTCCCGGAAATGTGTGAAACGTCTGAGTTTGTGTTATAAAAACATGCATTTTTGCGATTTTCTAGTGTTAACTTAGCCAGGTCTCTACAACAAAGCACTGCCGAGGCTTGCATTGTTCCCCTGTAAGCGTATGCTGTTGCCTATCCCTCTTATATTGGTCTCCAGCTCCAAGTAACTACATGTACATGTAGGGGTTAATAATTTTAAGTCATTTTTGAATAACCTTGTTATGCAATTTGACAAATTTAGCTTTTTATTTACCAAAATGAAATAAATGTAGTACTTTTAATTGCTTTCCATACATAAAGCCACATGTATAGACACAACAATGACACTTGCATAACCAAGATGTGAAGCATTTCCATAATGTAACTGTTAGAAAATTAATTTTCCTCCAGTGCTAAGAAAAGATAGCATTGCCAGAAATCAAAAGTATGGTGTCCGAAATGGTAATTTTGCTTCACTTTTGAGGTTACTCAGTTTCCCTATCTCCTCTGCCTAAGCCCTTGCCCAGAGGGCCACCATGTATATGGCTATTACAGTCTCTGTCATTAAGCTACCTTTTTCTACTCCAAGTTTAAGATGCATGTATTTAGAAACTTGTCTCTAGGCATTTATCTAGAACATGAGGTGATTAATCAAATGGTTCATAAAACAATGACAGCTTGCTGAGCTAGGCATTCTGTTGAAAACAGATGTTGGATTGGTTGGTTGACAACCAAAACATTACAATTTCAGTTATATACTTGTCATTGATCACTCAACACTAGGCCTAAGTTCCATGCAGTCACTCAAAGAAAGTGAGAAAATAATTTTATATTTGATAAGCCCAAATAAATTTGATTTTATAACATACCTACTTGGTAAACTTTTCTTAAAGACAAAATGGTTATTGGAATGATTGTAGTTTGGATCTATTTTTCACATTTCCATATCCAATTTTGCAGTCACAGACAGATCAATTTGCATGTATATTTGCATGTACCAGTTTATCAGCTAAATTTCACATGCATTTACATTTGCTTTCATGCTCTTGCCATTTGTCAATAACAAGAGGCTGTTGGACACCAATTTATCTATGCATTGTATGCAACACAGATTATAAGGAGAAAAGTACATGTAGCTGCTCGTTTAGCGTTGTTGTTCACAGTTGCACTCTACTATTTATGTATCTTTCTGGTAAGCCGTCATTAGCCGTGTTCAGTTCTATTTGAGCTCGTCCACAAAGGCATTTTAACTGAGATTTCCAGACCACTTGGAGGTGTCGACAGATGTGTGGCTAACTTTTGGTCATCAATAACGATAGTTCTATAAAGAAAGACGTGAGGTTACAACTTGTGGATAATCATTTTAGCATATTTCAAACAAAGATTGCATCAATTGTCTCACCAGAGCTCTAGTCTAAGCACGAAAGGAATAATAAAAGCAGAATTACAAGAAATTAACAAATGTAATTATGAACAAATTATGAAAAGAATTTGATAAAAAAAGAAAAGTTTAATTAAAAAAATAATTAATTGAATTTCATTTTAAAATTACATTAAAAATTCAAATTGTAATGACGTAGTGTGGCAGAGAAGTGTGCAGCTATTCACACTTTACAATGGCAACTAACCTTGTATTTTAGTAATACAATGAATGGTATCCTACACTTACTGCTGGCACAATATTTGTCATATGTTTTTTTTTGGTGGTGATCAGTACATTAAAATAGGATTAGATTCATCATTGGTTGTTTGATTGATTAGCGTTTAATGCCATACTTAAGGAGTTTAAAAGGTTATTTCACTGACATGACAACGTGAAAGCCAAATTGGTGAAGGAAACCATCCCCAACACCTCTGGCAACCAAAAAAAACCCCACCACAGGACAAATATGGGAAACTCACAGGACACTACAAAGACACCACAAACATATCAACTTCCTATCCCTTTTTAGCTCACAAGCACCAGGGCAACAGAGACCTCCGTCCAGACACCTGCTAATACGATAAGCAGCCGCAAGTAAACTACAGTTGCAGGCTCAAATGCAACTTTTAACTTATCGTTTATAGGCATTAATTTTTGTACGGTAAATTAGAGCCAGAAATTCAAAATCTGACGATGTACTCTGCATCCCTATTGAAAGATAGTATTTTTCACAGGTTCTTTGTGAACAAAATTGAGTACCTTTGCTGGACATTAAGAAGACTTTTTTGTCAGAGTGGGTATTTACTCTCGATTTCAGAATATGTGGGTAAAACATAGCAGAGGGTAATTCACATGTTACTGTAGAACACAATGTATTCTCTATATTATATATATAATATTATATAAAATAGAGAAAAAAAGAAGGAGTATTCATCCCACTATTTCTCTTGGTTTTTTGTGTGCTTTTTTTGTATTTTAGTGGTGCCTTTTTCTGATGATTGTTTGTTGTGTAGGTCCTCTTCTTTGGCAGATACTAGGACAGGGGTTCATAGATGTCCAGTTTAACTACCCTAAATGGTAGTTAAGCTGGAGAATAAACTTAATTTGAGACATCATTTTAACGCATCATTTTTAAAAAACTCAATTCAGCAACCATTTCTTCTGTTTAAGTATGATAAAAAATAAATAGTTGGGCTTTAACAGAGTTTTGTTCAGTAAAAAACTCAATATTTTGACATCTATGAACAAATAAAATAAAGACAGAACAAGGTAATGAATTTTAAAATTATGTTACAGAATATATAGTTCGCCAGTTTATGTTGTTTCCTACTTTGAAATTTATGATGACCACGCCTGGAAAATCATGCAACCATGGGTCGCGTGAAATCCTACGTCTGGTGAGAAATTAAAAAAATAAAAAATAGTAGAAATTTATTGCATAAAAGTTAATCCTCTAGTACATGATGTTTAAGATTTTTTTGGAACCATAATCGCAATATGTAGGATCTGGTGAGAAATTTTTAACCTGAAAATTAGTGGTCGCGAGAAATTTTACATTTTTTCCAGGGGTGATGATGACTAACATCTCTAAAGCAACAGTATCTACATCCCTACTAACATTCCTCGTTGTCCAGTATCATCAATAATAAAATTAATGAATACGGACACCTGACATGTAAAAAACTCAAGCAAAGGCTAAGGCAGTAATTAAGATCTAAATAAGGGCATTGTCATTCTCGTCATATGAAAACCATTCGACTGCGATTTTGTATTCAAACAGAAGAACAAACCCAGCAACAGCAATTGATTGATTGATTGATTGATTGATTGATTAATTGATTGATTGATTGATTGATTGATTGATTGATTGATAACTGATAATAGCACAATCAAATTATGTAGGCATATAGATGGCCTAGATGCACGTGTTGTTAAAGTGAAACTCTGGACTGCAATTAAATGCATATAGTTAAAACGGGCATCATTTCTTGTGTTGAATTATGCTCTCTAATTTTATAATAGAGCTATATCCATTTTATAGTTCGATCTTCA
>JAVFBX010033079.1:0-17825 GCA_034783855.1 Mopalia kennerleyi | reverse complement strand
AGATTTTGTAACAATTTTTCTTGTTTTAGTTGGTCGAGTTAACTACATATCCCTGAATCACTGGACCTGGTGGCATCGTCAACTCGATATCTAAATATGTTATTGCTACAGAATTCAGGAGTTGACATGCATTTACTGCCAGAATTAACAGGATCAGGTACACTTTCGGTTGGACAAATGTTATCGTGGTTAGTAGTAGAAATAGAAGTGATAGTAGGAAACTGCTTTGTGGAGTTTCCTTCCATCTGGCGATTGAATATTGTACGACCTCGGTTTGTCCTGTTTCTTGACAAAGTGTAACTAGAGTTCACTCGACACTAATATACATTACAACTGATTCTTTGTTCTTGTTGTGTCTAAGATTATGCAAATGCTCATAATAGTTTAATTTGGCTCAGAGATGACGAGCATTAATGAGGATTTAAATATTTTGGCTTACAACCTAACAACTGATTCGAATTTCGTGCGGGTCGAGGATCCCAAACCCAAACCATACTCAACAGAGCTGTTGCCCCTGAGCTAACTAGCGTACTAGACAGCTACACTCAGATATATTCGGGCCATGTTGAAAACCCCAAAACAGGGGAGACGACTCTCGACGCACTGAAGACAACCGGACTATTTTCACAGTTGCTTATCACAAGTTGTCTAGCTGTCAGACTGTGTTATCCTACACCATATGCCATGGGAACAACAGGAACATATACGCTACAAATAAATGATTGCATTAAAAGATATCAGTTAATGGTAACTGATGTTGACTGTGATTTTTGTTAATATCAGTTTGATCAAAATTGGTGTGAGAAAAAAAGACAACCTGCAGCCGGTTGCTCAAACCGATATTAAATTTATTTCTGGATTACGTAATGTACGTTACCCCGGCCATGTTGAAGGTCTATCTGTTTTATAGAATTAGCGATAGTATTTGTAGAGATTATTTAAAAAATTCGAGACCTCTGGATTCGTGCAATTTGTTTGAAGAGTAGCAATCCTGTCTTTACTTAGCACTGAAGGAAACTTCAGTTTCTGAGTTCCAACATTATGGAACCGCTTCACATTTTAGTTGTACTATTGTCAATACATTGTGTCAAAAACAAATCAGAGAAAAACAGTTGTAACGAGCGACTGGCGATTACAGCATATCAGTTTCCAACCTCCACCACTGGTTGAGATAGGCCGGATGTATATACCGAGACAAAGGAATTAGCACTGTACAGTGTGCTAGGGTAGCAGTTAATAGAGTAATACAAGTTCGCTTGTTTTAAACTAAAGTGAATTGCTTTGTCTATTTAATTACATTAAAACTTATTTTAACCACTTTTACACGAAAGATGCACCAAAATCTGGTGATTATTTCCATGAGATAATCCCCGAAACCCTACGTAAATCCATACGCGGGCTAATTAACCTCCAAATCCTGGTTAAAATGGCCACACATTAGCACAGTGAGAGGATACTGAGAGTAGGCAATCAAGTGGTCAAAGTATGAAACCCAACTTTTTCGCAAATTCCACCCCTTGGTATACGATACTCATTGCTATAACATGAAAGCTTGCTTAAAGTAAGCCTTAAACAAGGGGATCGAGCCACTATCGCCGATTTGACTGACGGATTTGTGTGCGCACAAAATGCTTAGAGGTAACAAACTAATACATTCACACATATAATAGATGGTTGAATAAAGAATGTGCAAATCATAAACATGCATCTACCGTCGCGATGCGGATACGATTGGGGTAATCAATATCGGGGAATGCGGATACGATTAGGGCCATCAATATCGGGAAATGCGGATACGATTAGGGTTATCAATATCGGGGAATGCGGATACGATTGGGACCATCAATATGAGGAAATGCGGATACGATTGGGGAAATCAATATGAGGAAATGCAGATACGATAGGGGTAAGTAATATCGGGGAATACGGATACGACTGGGGAAACCAATATCGGGGAATGCGGATACGATTGGGGTAATCAGTATCGGGGAATGCGCATACGATTGGGGCCATCAATATTAGGAAATGCAGATACGATTGGGGTTATAAATTTCGAGGAATGCCGATACGATTGGGGTAATCAGTATCGTGGAATGCGGATACAATTGGGGTAATCAGTATCGGGGAATGCGGATACGATTGGTGTAATCAGTATCGGGGGATGCGCATACGATTGGGGCCATCAATATCGGGAAATGCGGATACGATTGGGGTTATCAATTTCAGGGAATGCGGATACAATTGGGGTAATCAGTATCGGGGAATGCGCAAACGATTGGGGTAATCAGTATCGGGAAATGCGCATACGATTGGAGTAATAAATAATGGGGAATGACAAAACATTAAAAGCTATAATGAAATCACTTTATATCACATTGCCCACGCTAATTTACAACATTTCAAGGAGATTTAAAATAAATAATATGGCTATTTATTGTTCAATTTGGTAAATTTAACATAAAGATTAGGAATATGTTTGAAACATTAGTGCATTAGGTCAGATCATCTCTTTTAACCGTGGCAGGATTGGCCATATATGGTAGACTCTAAACTGATGCATTCTGATGTATCAAAACAGAATAATTTGTATGGTTAATTTTTAGTACGTTTACAACTCGCCAAACACGGTATGCTTTCTCTGTCTCTAACAACATGTGTGATTAAAAATGTATACCATTTTATTCGGTTAGATAAGACCATAACATGGAATATTCCTCCCTGGATATATGTATTATTCCGGTAATAAATACTATATATAAATTTGGTCAACAAACCGGAGCTTTGTTGCTTTCATCGTTTTTATAAAGCATCCTACATCTCGTGTCACATCCTTGTCGTTATCGCAGAAATGAGATAGCTTACTGTAGCGAAGAAATTTCTAGTTTGGTATTCAGTTCCAGCTTGGAAACGTCGATATCTCAAAACATCTGCTCATATACACGTTTTCTATGAAGAACACCGAATCATATGTCAGATTTGTACTTGGATCTGTGGAATTATATTTTGGACACAAACAGCTAGTATCTTAGAAAATCGGTATATACCATCTATGAATTGTCATTAACATTGTTCGGCGCTCAGATCATTAACACATTCTATGAATAATTTGCTCCAGCAGCTGAGGAGTCCTTACTTTTTGATCGCCGTTATTGAATTATCTATGTCGATATGTCTGGAGGTTACCCAATACAGCTGGCAATCCATCCACACAACTGTTTTTGGGAGTTTATCTAGAACATGATATAATTCAACTGTTGTAAAACTCCGACAGCCTTGGACCACTGTGATGAATATATGTGGAAGACTAATTGTCGCCCTATGACGAACTGTGTATAACTTGGATTTTATCCGTAATAATATTCGCCTAGCGGACCAATAGGATTCTGTAAAGTTGCAAATATTTCTCTTATTGGAAATGTCTGCATCCTTGGATTAAATTTTGAAAAGTAATTTTGTTAACATTTATTTACGTATTAGTTTATTGTTTTGAAGTTATGTGAAGTTAAGCCATTAAGAGAAAATTTAAATATCGATAATCTCGTCTACATATTATCTTAACGGATAGGACCGTTTCTGGTAATCACATGATCGTCTGCAGCTGTTATCAGAAATGAACCTTGTGTAATCCAGACTGGAGCCACTGGCTTGACCGACATGTGTTGTAAGACCAGGAAAAAATAATGCAGCCCTTCGGTATTCTTTATATAACGGTAGGAATTTTAGCACTATTCACTAACAGCACTTTTATCGCGGTGATTTTGTGCAATAATTGTTTGAGAAACGCCAGTAACTTTGTCCTGGTCTCATTATCTCTCAGTGACATCTGTATAGGTTTAATGTCTTGTCTGTCATTGTCGGACTATTCAAACTTTATTGTGATGGACTATTTCCATGTGGTTCCTTGCCAAATATTCGTGGCCATCTTTCTGTCTTTTCCTTACATATCAATTTGCCATATGGCTGTGTCAGCATTCGAACGCTATGTTATCATAATTTATCCACTACGCCATTTTCTGATTTTTGATACACGCAAATTAGTTATTGCCTTGTTAATGTGCTGGTTCGTTCCGCTGGTTATCTCATTCACGTCAACCTTTTTTTTGGTCGACATTGAACAGTCCTTGGACAACAACAGCTTGGCCCAAATACCATGCTTATTCACGATTCTTACGCCTTGCTCTTTATGGTCGCTGCTTCTTGCAGTTGTATCTGTTGCTCTTATGATCACCACTTTAATGTACATCCGAATATTTATGGTGGCTGTATCACAACGTCGTCGGGTCAGATGTCAGACTGGAGAAAGTCGTTCTAACTCTAAAGACATACGAGACCAAGTTAAAGTGGCGTTCATATTGTTCATAACAACGGGTCTCTTTACTATGTCGTATGTTCCCCTAAGTGTCGCTTTGAACCTAGATTGTATTGTGTATAACTTTGAAAATGAATCTCTTCGTTACGCTATTGAAAGTTTTTCTTTTTTGACAATTGTTAGCTCTGCTGTTAATCCTTTCATTTATGGATTTGGTAATCGATCGATCAGACAAGCTTCGATAACGTGTTTTAAGGCTTGGTTTAGGCGTCGTGGTGAGTGATGAAAATTGTTAAAATCCCGAAATATGTTTTGCTGCACACAAGGAACTCTTCTCTAAACAAAACAAAAACAAGAACAAAAACCAAACAAATCCGAATATTTTGTGATGAAGAAACGGGACAAAACTTGATGGAACGACGATCCTGAGATCTTTAGAAGAAAACTTGAAGTTTGGCGTACCCTTTCTGTTGATGGGTATTCACATATAGAGGAACAAGCTTTCGGTAATCAGCAGTGGATCTCCGAAACCCGGTTAAACAATACACAACAATAACTTTCCTGTCAAAACGGAGCCATGGGTGATGTATTCGAATCCTGCACATAAACTTAAGTATTACTTGTTGTACAGCAGAGCGCAATACCAAGCAGAGCACTGGATGCAGTATTCAAATCCTGCACACCAACTTGAATGTTAGTTGTTGTATAGCTGTGCGTAATATCAAACAGAGCACTGGGTGTTGTATTCGAATCCCTACCCCAAGCTAAGTAATGCTTATTGTTATTGATATTTAAATGCTTTAAAACTATTAATCGCAACATAATTGTTCATTAACTTTTTCATTTCCTTCTGGATGACCGATATCTGATTTCACAGTTACCTCTAACCGAACGCATAATCTGCGATAACTATATTTCTGATTCTTCATCTATCACCAACGGCATCACAAAAGGATCAATGTTAGGTCCTACATTATTACTTATGTACACAAATGACTTATCTAAACCATTTACTATATACTCTGTTTCAATCAGTCCTTTTTGTCGATGCCTCTTCATATAAATAACGTATCTTTCCGGCTATCTGCTTACAAACTTTTCCTGAATATTTCGAAAACAAAATTGATGCCGATCACCCCAATGAAATCTATTATAAACACTGCCCCCTATTAAACTGGGTCTGGAATTTATCGAGATAAGAAGTTAAGAATTATTGGAGTTGTTTTCTACAATCATTGAGTTTTTCTCCAATTTAACTTGGACTACTCGTATGGATTGTATATCGAATAACAAATCCACAAACTTCTGCTCAATTAACACTACCAATAAAAAAATATATTGATTCTCTACAACTCACTATTACATTTTTAACTTTCACTTTCACACTAATTGGAAATATGACCCCAAATTACCTTGAGTAAGTTTTTCTCATTTTTGTTTATGAATTTTTTTGATAACCAAAAATCTATCCCTTGTTCCATCGAAAATTATTTAGAAAAACAATCATCTTCCCAATCATTTCAACAAAACTCAATACAAAAGTAATTGCTCATATAACAATCTTGTCATAACTGCCCCCGAGATATTCTAGCACCACTTTTAATAGTCTCAAAAGCATATATTTACTCTATTCAAATCTAAACTTCAATTTAATGTTATTTACTTACATAACCATTAGGTCTGGGTAGACTATAGTGTATTGTAGTGCTAGTAAATACGTTACTGTAAGTTTAATCGTAAACAATCTCAGCGACTACTTCATTATTTGTGTATTGTATTATATACTATTGCATTATATATATATTCGAAATTTATATGTATATATGCATATATGTGTGTTAACGAATATTGGTTTGTGTATATGTATGGGTGCGTTTAAAATGATGTTTGTGTGTGTGCGCGTGCGTGCGTGTGTGTGTGGGGGGGGGGGGGGAAGTCTGTGTATATGTTGGAAACATGTATCTGTGAGTTTATCTCGAGCATGATAAAATAACTCCCCTCCTCAATCAATATATTGATTCAAAGATAAATGCCATTATCAGTAAACAGAATATTTACTTAATAGCACTATATACAGTATCTGTATTATATACATATCGTTTCCCCCTTTAAAGTCTTGTTGGTCGATTTTCAGAACACCTGTTATAGTTGGTCTCTTATGCAGAATAATTTAAATCCGTACCATATATAATTTATGTATATATTTTTGGAAATCTTGAATACTCATGATGACAAATGTGTGAACATCCAGTCATTGTTTCAAAAAATAGTGCAAAGTGAAATATTGTCAATAGAAAAAAACAGACTGCATTTTTCATGGTTTATTTCTTCAACTGCAATAACGATAGGATTCAATAAAATAGCTGCTCGAGTAGAACAGTCCTTGGACTAATAAACGCTGCCTTATTTTGTTCAAATTTTGAATAGAGCGATCCCAGTGGATTTTATTTTTGTCTATTCCACCTTGGAAAATCCTATAAAAAGGCGAAACAAAACTTTCAGAAAACATTTAAAAAATGAAGGACGAACTTCTAAAACTGAGGCACTGGTTACTAGATCGTCTTGTGCTCTTTACTATGGTTCAAAATTAAAGGTTCTAGCATGAATAGTTTTTTAGAAATGTGCCATGGCTTCAGTGTCTTTGCAGATATGAAAAGTAAATATCTACCATATTTAATCTTTATATTGATCGGTAAGATATGACCAGAAGGTGGAACTCTTCTATATGGATACCTTTATAATTCCGGTAATAAATGGTATATATTAATTTGGTCAACAAACCGGTGCTTATTCAGTACCTGATTGGTGTCGTCAAAATCTAGCTCACATACTTTTCTTTCTATGGAGAACATCGAATTTTTTACGTCAGTTATATACTTTAGTCTGTGTACATATCGATTTGTGTAATCATATTGGGATACAGAAAGCTGCTACAAAAGGATAAACTGCGTTTCCTTAATAATGTATACATAGTTATCTTTATTGTTTTGGGGCACAGATCATTATAAGATTCTATTAATAATTTTCTCCAGTAACGTATTGGATTACTTATTACCTATTGAACGCCGTTTTTGAGTTATCTATCTCGAGATGTTCGTGAATTACTCAAAACAATTCTAGCTCTATTCAAACAGTGGTCTCTGGGAATCTGCCTAGGACATGAGACAATTCATCAGTTTTAATATTACTGTAATAAATATAAATGTGGAAGACTAACTATCGACTTATAACGAACTGTGTATAACTTCAGAGTATTTCCTCAATGATATCCGGTTAGCGGTCAAATAATATTCGGTAAGGTTTCAAATATTTCTCCTATTGGAATTGCCTGCATCCTTGGATTACATTTTGGAAAGTCATTTTGCTAACAGTTATCTCCGTATTGGTTAATTTATTTGACGTTAAGTGAACTTAAGACACTAAGAGAAACTTTTGGTATCGATAATCTCTTAGAAAATACATTTTATCGACGTATCGGACTAGTCCTGATAAACACTTGATCGTCTGCAGTTGTTATTAGAAATTAAACTTGTGTAATCTAGCCTGAGGCCACTGGTTTAAACGTTATATGTTGTACGACCAGGAATACAAAATGCATGTTTTCGGGATTCTTTATTTAACTGTAGGACTTTTACCACTATTCACTAACAGCACTTTTTATCACTGTGATTTTGTACAAGAGTTGTTTGAGGAACGCCAGTAACTTTATCCTGGTCTCATTAAGTCTTAATGGCATCTGCATAGCTTTAATGTCTTGCCTGTTCTTGTCCGATTTTTAAAAAAATTGTGACAGACTATTTTCACGTAGTTCCTTGCCAACCATTGGTAGCCGTCTCTATTTCTTCTCCATACATATCCATTTGCCATATGACTGTTTCAGCATTCGAACGCTACGTTATCATAATTTACCCGTTACGGCAATTTCTGATTTTTGATGCTGGTTCGTCCCCGCTGGTTGTCTCGTTCATACCAACCTTCTGATCGACATTGAACAGTCTCTGAACAACAACAGCTTGACCCAAATATCATGCCGTTCACGAGACCTGTGCCTTGTTCTTTATGGTCGCTGCTTCTTGCAGTTGTATCTGTTGCTCTCAAGATCACCACTTTAATGTACATCCGAATATTTGTGGTGGCTGTCTCACAAGGTCGTCGGGTCAGATGTCATACTGGAGAAAGTCGTTCTAACTCTAAAGACATACGAGACCAAAAAGGTGCGTTCATATTGTTCCTACAACAACGGGTCTCTGCTGTCTTATGTTCCGCTTAGTATTGCTTTGAACCTAAATTGTACTGCCTAAAATTGTTAATTCCGCTTTTAACCTTTCATTTATGGATTTGGTAATCGATCGATTGCACAAGCTTCGATAAGGTGTTTTAAGAATTGGTTTAGGCGTCTTGGTGAGTGATATAAACTGTCGAGATACTGAATTATGTTTTGCTGCGAACTAAGACCTCTTCTCTAACATTTATGAGAAACAACAACAACAAAACAAAAAAGTCGGCATTGAAAGAATGGACAGATCTTGGGAAAAAGTATCAGATATGTCCACAGACATCCTTTTTAAGAAGTTTGTCTGATATAATAGTTCCTGTTGGACAGTGCACATATTTACACTTAAATGCCAACTAGTTCTAATGTTACCACCAAGCTGTCGTATATGGGCGTACAAACCCTGTTGTTAAAGGGAAAGACAACTGTTTTTCAAACTAAAGTTATTATTTTTATTGCATACTTTTAATGACAAATATCTGTATTGCACTTACATTCGAGTAAGCATAGTCGTTACTTAGTTAATTTAACAGGGACTGACGTCATTGTTCTAAAACACGGTCGGTCACCAGTGTGTCCGTTTGTTTATGGATGCATTGGAAGCATCTGTAAAAACACGTCGTATACACAAGCTTGGCAATCCAAGCGCAATGTTAATCTGCTGTATACATACCAAAGTAGCTCTTTGAGTAACACATACGTTAAGCATGTTTTCAGCTGACATGCGGCTTTAATAAATCTGGGTTTTAGTACCAGGTTGATATGTACAAGCGGTTGTTTGTTAACGTCAGTTTGTTAACAAACAACTGACGATTGCTTGTTGTTGTTTCGCTTGGGGACAGAATCCTCAATTTCGGCTTTAAATGAAAGCATGCACCAGTGCAGGCAATAGAGGACAGCCAGCACAAGATGATATTACTGTCCTGTTTTGGAACAAAGACGTCAGCTTCGCTTTTTAGACTGCTATGCTAATTCGATTATTATTGCAATACAGATGGTTGTCTTTAAAAATATACAACGAAAATAATAAGTTTAAGTTGAAAAACAAAACCAGTTGTATGTCCCTGTAAGCTGCATCTGAATATTCTCTGAGAGAGAAAAGGGTCAAAACTTGACGGAACGACGGTCAAGATCCAGAGATCTTTAGAATGAAACTTGAATGTTGTATTCGAATGCTGAACGCCAAGCTGAGTGCCGGTTGTGCTCAATACCTAGCGGATCACTGGATGTTGTATTCGAATCCAGCACACCAAGCTTAGTATTGGATATTGTATAGTAGATCTCAATACCAAGCGGATCATGCTGTATTCGAATCCAGCACACCAAGCTGAGTATCGGTTGTTGTATAGTAGATCTCAATACCAAGCGGATCATGCTGTATTCGAATGCAGAACATCGAACTGAGTATTGGTTGTTGTATTCAATACCCAGCTGAGCACTGGATGCTGTAATCGTATCCAGCATAGGAGTATTGGTTGTTGTATAGTAATGCTCACTACCTAGAGGAGCACTGGATGCTGTATTTGAATCAAACATACCAAGCTGAGTATTGGCTGTTGTATGATATTCAATTCCAAGCAGAGCACTTGATGTTGTATTCGAATCCAGCATACCTAGCTGGGTACTGGTTGTTGTATCGCATTCAATACCAAGCGGAGCACTGGATGTTGTATTCGAATCCAGCGCACCAAGCTGAGTGTTGGTTGTTGTATGGTAGAGTCCAATACCAAGACGAATTATGTGATCCAGGGCTGACCGACAAAATAGTGATACAGTCCATGTATATTACTGGAAGAGAGCAACAACACATAGGGGCATTTTTCTACTTGACAAAGCTAATGATGTAAAATGTTCCGTAAATCTTCAGAAAACAGATTCTCAACCTTGCACAAAGTACATTTTTAAAGAAAAAAAAATATATTTAAGAAATGAAGAGAGAACAATTTCCATGCCTTCACCGGGAATCGGATGGTGGTTCTAATCGGAGCCTTTATAGCTCAATCGGTTAGAGGGTTGTGTCTGCTAGCCACAGACGGGAGTTCGAATCCAATCGGAGGCAAGCAGAATTTGCTTTCTTTTCAGTAAAAATATGTACGTATATATGTTGATATATGTATGACTTTTATTAAAATGTGTATATTTGTCTCATGAGCAATAACGCACGTCCCTATTATGGCGTTCTGATTAGGTTTACCGTATGTTTTACTTTATTTAATATGCTACAAACTATCTTTCATTATCGTTTGGGATTTTATATCCTTCTACTGAAAAATGGTCAATACCTTACTGTTGTGCGCTATGTGTCCCATTGTATATGTTATAAGAGTACTGGTTAATAATAATAAAAAAATCATTCAAATCTATCCATCTCATTTTCCTCCATACAACGTGGTATGAGGTGATAATCACCACATTACATCCGACTTGTCGATTGTCCACAGCTTTGAATGCTCTGGGTCTAATAAAGAAGGCGCAGCTTTGTCTTGTGCCACAATGAAGTACAACAAGTTGTTTCTTTTTAGCTTAATTACCACTATTTGATTTTCCTTGAACGTTTTATCTGCTCTAAATCTACCAATAGGCTCTTCGCAAGACTTGTCTCAATACACTTGGAATAATTAAAGTTGACCTGTATATGTAATCTAACATGTTTGTACAGATGTTTTAAAAGTTCGATTTCCCTGAGGGCATTGAACATACCTTACTATGCTGACAACAAGTTAATTTCAAATTTAAACATACAGTCAACGAATCGTGCATAATGTGGAGTGTAGATAATTATGCCGCAAATACATGGTGTATTAAGGAACCGAGCGATCGTTTCACATCTAATAGATGGCAATATATATTTACAGATGTGATGAAATAAGGTGTCGGCATATTCCATAAAATAGCTACAGTACATGGAGTATCCATGAACACTCGCTTTGTAGGTCGCAACCCACCGAGTCCGCTCTGTGTACCATATTTCTGCACTTAATCTCCCAAAATATTACAAGTGATTTAAACCATTTCTTTTCTTTCTTGAACACTTGTGGGTTATATCGATCCGTACAGCGACAATTTGACGTACATTTTCGCGTCAAAAACAATAGTACCCTGCTCGTCTTTTTTTCGACTGATTTAAACTGTTTTCACGATTTCATACCAATATTTGGCGGAACATACTTGGGTCTCTTCCATTTGAGAACCGCCCCTCTGTGATAAGTCAACGAACAGGACAGAATGTTTTTTGTCAAGGTTAGATCTGGTTGACACTACTAAGTATAAATGCAAATTCGCTATTGGTTTCAGTGTCAGATCCTAGGGGGAATACATGCTGGAAGGTCTGTATGATCTTCCATATTGTACATTTTAAAAAAAAATCCATATTTTTTATTAAAAACAGACATAATTCTGTAATTAAATATTTATGACATAGCATCAACCTTTCCAAGTGTTTAAGGCTGATACAATTTGAGCTGAATTTCACCACAGATTCAATATATACAGATTGTTACCTTTAACTGTAGGGGTCTAAGGAAGAGTGAAAAACACAGAGATATTTTTCAAAATTTCAGATCAAAACAATACAACATTATACGTTTACTAGAAACGTATTTTACTAACGACATAGAAGAAAGTAAAAAAAACGAATGGGGTGGTGTAGTTTTGTTCGATTTCTATAGGCCCTGTTCGAAAGGTGTATGTATATTCTTTAATAACAATTTCGACTTAAAAATAATTTCGAAAAAAAAAAACTGAATCGAGTGGAAATGTCTTATGTGTAAATCTTGAAATTAAAGAAAACCCTATCACATTGATTACTATATATGGTCCTAATAATGATTCACCCCCATTTTATAGAACACTACATGACTATATGGAAGAAATAGATAATGATATAATAGTATGTAGTGACGTCAATCTCGTATTATGTCCAGAAATATAATAACCCGAAGGCTCGTGATGTTGTTTTACATCATGGATAGTATAGATATGATTGATCCTTTCAGAGCCACGTTTCCGTGCATGAAAAGATATACCTGGCATCGGATCAATTCAATGATACAAGAGCAACTAGATTTCTTTTTAATAAGTGAGAGTTTTTTTCCCAGCGTAACACACATTGGAGCCAGGTATCGCTCTGATCGCTCCCCCGTTGGTCTGGGTATAGCATTTAATGAATTTGTAAGACGAAAGGGGTTATGGAAATTCGAAAGCAGTCTTCTACACGATAAAGAATATGTTAATAAAATTAAAGCATGTACACATGATAACAAAGCACTGTACGGCGTTCAGTTGTACAAATATTATAGCATCGACGAAGTTGAAAATGAAGACCTACAATATATTATATCAGATCATCTATTTTAAGACACTCTTCAAGACATATAATCTCACATTTGTCTTACAAGAAACGACTCCAGAATGAAAAAGAACAGGAGTTAGAAAATATTATATTCGAAAAGGAGCAAGAAAATATCGATATTAATTATTTAAGTGCCAAAAAGCTTGAGTTGGAAATCCTGCAAAAAGAGACATTGCGAGGATATATTGTCAGATGTAAAGCTAGGTGGATTGAGCTTGGAGAAAACCCAACAAAGTATTTATGTTCCTTGGAAAAAAGAGACTCTACAAGTAAAACTATTCCAATAGTTCAACATAACTCAGAAGAATAGTAAACCAGTGGGAGATTTTAGAAGATGTTAAATCATATTATCAAGGCATATTTACTAGAAAAGACAATGGAAACGTTATAAACTTAAAAGAACAATAAAAAGAATATACAATAAAGTCTCTAAATGAAGATCAAATTGTTTTAATTTTCCTTCTAGTTTAATTTGTTGAACTATCAGAATGCTCGAAAAAAGCATCACTCAAACGGAGGCATTAATAAATTGTATCCCAAGGGCGATAATCCAAAACAATTTCTGACCAACTGAATACCCACTGCTCAATATATCATACAATAAGGCCTCTGACTGCATTGCCTCTCGTATTGAAACTGATATCAGAATGTCAATCTGGGTTTTTACCAGATCGATTTATAGGCGATAATGTAAGGCTCATCTACGATGTAATCGAAAATAAAGAAATTAAAAATATCCCTGGGTTACTTTTTTTCATAAAAAAGTATTCGACTCCGTGTCATGGTCATTTATTTTCCAAATGCTAGATTACTTTTGGATTTTCCATTAAAAAATGGATATCATTATTTTGCCAAGCCTTAATGACATTCTGATATCAGATTCAATACGAGAGGCAATGCAGTCAGAGGCATACTTGTATGATATATTGGGCAGTGGGTATTCAGTTGGTCAGAAATTGTTTTGAATTATCGCCCTTGGGGATACAATTTATAATTGCCTCCGTTTGAGTGATGCTTTTTTCGAGCATTCTAATAGTTCACAAAATTAAACTAGAAGGAAAATTAAAACAATGTGATCTTCATTTAGAGACTTTATTGTATATTCTTTTAATTGTTCTTTAAGTTTATAAATCGCTTGTGTTACTTAAAATGTGTTTTGTCTAGCTTCTTTGGCGTAACTAAGGACAGTAGACAAGGAGACACATTATCATCATATTTGTATCTTTTATCTGTTGAGATTCTAGCAATACTAATGAAACAGAGTAAATTAAATAAAGGTATCCAAGTTGGTAAAAATGAGTTTTAAATAACAAAATTTGCTGACGACTTAACTCTACTCTCAAATGACTCTGAATGATCTCCAAGAGAATCCCTTAGAGTTTTGGAATCGCTTTAATCGCCGATACAAACTCCATTGGGACGAATCAGATTTAAAATATATAGGTATAACATTTTCGGTCAATTTAAATATTATGATAGATATAAATTTTAACAATATTATAAAGGTTATAGAAAAAGAATTAGAAGGATGGCGTACACGTATGCTAACACCTTTGGGACGTATCGTAGTATTAAAAACATTAGTCTTGAGTAAAATCAATCACTTATTTATGTGTCTACCATCTCCATGTGAAAATTTCATTAAAAAAATTAGAACATACATCTTTTTTTTTTTTTATTGGAAGGAAGCCATATAAAATTAAGAGCAACGTTATTGTGCAACCACAGTGGGATGGTGGTTTAAAAAGTCCCTCATATTCACACTGTTATTATAGCTCTAAAAAAACTTGGATTAGGAGACTTCTATTGTATGACTCTCAATACAAAACATTATTTGAAAGTCATTGTGATACTCTGTAGAACCTCATTAATAAGGGAGATAACAATGTATTATTTATAACTCAAAGCTGCACCAATCAATCTTGGGCCGATGTACTGTTAACATGGAGAACAATGAATAAGAACTGTATTTTCCTCACGTATTATGGAGTATGCAGTGCGATAAAAACTTACATTAACACACCATCTGTTAAAAAGATCCAAATAAAAAAAACGGATCTTAACCTTCATGTACATGTACCAATAAAATTAAAAACAATGCTGGAGGAAACTAAAGAATGACGAGCCATTCATTTAACGCAAATAAATCCACATAATTCTTCAACTAGTCAACAGAAATGGACAAATATATCGAAATAACTATGACCCTCAATTTACATGATAGCCTTTATGTGCACTAATAATACCAAACTACAATGGTTTCAATTCCGAATTAACCATCGCATCATAGCACTTAATTGAATATCTAGCAAAAATTAACATTTAAAGTGATGAGAAATGTGCTTTCTGTCGCACTACAAACGAATCCATACAACATTTATTTGTGAATTTTAAAAACGTATTTTCTATGTGGGAAGAATTAAATACGTGTATATACCAGTCAGTAGGGATATAAGTTTAAATGTTAACAGGTTAGACTGTATAATTGGACTATAAACATGTTCCGTTTATTACAAATCAGTCAATTGTATCTTGCTAATTACCCGCTACTATATATATATACCAAGAGATGCCAAGAAATTTTGTCGAACTGAAATTTTATGTATGAGAATATATTAAGACTGAAAGATACATTGCTATCAGGAACGACAACTATGACGTCTTCACAAAGGCCTTGGAGAAATATGAAAATTTGTTTAGCTTAGTATAGTAAGCATAGTATAATTGGCATTATGCCGTTAATCATTGAAATGACTATTATTGTTCATAATTGGCATTATGCCGTTAATCATTGAAATGACTATTATTGTTCGTAACGATAAAAACTATCCTATATCCACAAATTTATACCATGAAAAATGTTGTGTAATATGCATGTGCTAGTAATAATATTTTTTATAAATTAATTTTGTATTGAGAATTGTATCTGTTATATATTATATGTGGAAATAAAAATAATTATAAAAAAATATATAAAGAAACTGGCTGTCTTTAGTGGCATTTACAAGCTGGGAATATCACGAGGCAAATACCAACTTAATATGGATAAAAACTTCATGACTTAATTCCCACAACGTTTCTTTCTTATTCCAGAAATCTACTTAAAAACGATATCCGGAATGATGTAGAATTTTGAGTGAAATTAATCAAGAAGTTGTTATCCATATTAAGTCGGTCTGTGTTATGATATGAAGAAAACGATTCAAAATAGTCCTCCTCTACAAGAACTAGGTAAAATTTTATATAAAAATAACCCCAAAATTAATTTCCTTATAAGGCCCTAACTTTCGTCTTCTGTAAAAAAAAACCTTTCCTATAAAATATAATACTCTGAAAATTCAATAATCTGTTCTTGTTCTGCTCTCCCCATATTGCAACTTAGGTAGAAGTTCACATGGGGGGAGTTAATTTTCTTTGACTATTCCAAGTGAGATATAAATTGCACCAGGGAGTATTCTTTCTATTTTTGTCACTCACAGAGTTTTTCTTTACCCTCCCTATGACATCGATCTGTGAAGATTTCATCTTCTTAATAATCGATAGAGCTTCGATCGATCGTGAGATACATGTACAGCATCGCTATGGCATCCATGTTTATAAACATTAGAGCTCTATAGGGTATGGGATATCATGGAATCCGCAAATCGACAGGTGGTTTGATCGTTCACTGACGATCTCGTTGTTGAGTGTCCGCGGGGGGTATATCCTTGGGTGTAAGATACCGCATTTGCCATACCCTAATGTATATTATATAATAGGAAATGTCCTTTTCACAAATATAGGCTATTATCTGGTCATAGACAGGTGCACACGTTAAATACTATAGTAACAATATAACTTCGATCCTATTAATTAATGTACTGCACAAAATGTTTAATTAATAACCGTACGAAAATGAAAGTGAGAATCAATATTTAATTAACATAAAAGCAATTAAGATATCAAAATGCACCCCATCAAAAAGTGCATACCCTTTATAATTCAGAAAACGATGACACTAGCAACAACGCAAAATACTCAGGACTGTTTTGGATAGAGTTGTAGTCGAGCAGCGAGCTTTGTCAACAACACCGTGTTGAGCCTCATTCGGGTGACAGCGAGGCAAAGAACACGTAAACATGGCGGAAAAGAGAAAACGCAGACGTCAAGATGAGGTAAAAGGAAACATTTATATCTCTTTCGAAGCTGCTAGCGTTTGATTCATCCAAGATCCTATAGGCGGTGTCATTCTATCATATTAACGAATCCAAAGTTATCGATTTTCTGTTATCCTAATATATTCATGTGTCATTATTTAGCAGATATGTCTGGACTTTAATAACATTACAACAACAACACAGTGTAAATTGGGCTTGGAGGAAAATCAGCCACATATGTTATTAGTTTGCTTTCTTGTATTCCTTGTCTGATTGTGTCTGTTAAATAGTTTACAGTGGTATCATCATCTTAATGTAGCTCATAGATCAACTTGTATAATGGTATAGTACTCACTGGACATAATGTCATTATTTTACAATGGCTACATGTGCGACGTCGAGCTCTAATGAGACTTTATGTTGACCTTAAGGCTACACAATCAAAGTCTATATCTAATAATTTTTTTTTTCTACAACCACATCGAACACCTAGAAAAGCAAAACAAGCAAGTTTGCCACCTGAAATTAGCATAACCAGTAGTCATTAGTAATAGACAATAACAGTTTCTCAACTGTTACAACACGGTGGTACAATCACCATAGCTCTGTGGCCCCGTGGGGGAGCGGGTTGGCCAGTCCTGCAGAATACTCCCTTGGCTTCCTCGGTCTATCGTAAGACGCGAGAAAAGAGGAGTTTTCTGTTGCCCTGGTGTTCTCAGAGCTAAAGGGTACAGTAAGCTGATCTGTTTGTACGTT
>JAVFBX010032968.1:0-17828 GCA_034783855.1 Mopalia kennerleyi | reverse complement strand
ATTTGTAAATTAGATAAATATACAAGTTTTATACTAACTTGTTTGAAATAGTTATTTTTCTTCATTATAGCTACTTTAGATGTGTTTTAAAAATTTACAAAAATATCGCAATAGTCCCTTAATATCGCAATACTATCGCAATATTAGTTAGGACTATCGCAAGTCATATCAGCCTCAATAGTCACCCCTAGTTACTACCAGTTTGGGTGCCCAAACCCTCTTAAATAGTTTTTTTTTAATAGAGTAAAATAAATCTTGTCTATTTCCCAGATTTCCAATAAAATGATGCATATTAAGCTGTAATTGCTCAAAGCGTAAGAAAAAAGTTAGCAAATGTGAAAAACTGTTTAATCTATCCAGCAAAAACATCTCTGTAAAAGTACAATGTACCTGTAAAACAGTTCATTCCTAGGACACATCCTCAACAGATCTCGCATGTCCATCCACATTTAAAATAAGAGGTGAATGATATGGGGCCAGTTGGTGGTAGGATAAATAGTCGCCACCCCCACCTCCAATCACAAATACCCAATTAGTTATTTGCCCTCAATATGGCTGTTACAATATCATTATGGTCATAGTAGATGACTGAGGGAACGCACAAGGACTGAGTGAAGACATGGGTAACTTTCTGACGTTTACTTTTAGACAGCCATAACATAAGAGAGCTCACACAGGAAGCATAGTGTAGTGCTTAGGGCCGTGAGGGAGTAATCCTTAATTATAAGAAACAGATAATGTAACAACGGGCGTGCCCTCAACTAATAGAGAATTAAGTTTAATAACGCTTTGAGCCACCAGCCCCTGGATAACAAAGATAATCTCACCTTACAATGTAGCTCAAGGTATTTAGTTTTAGTAGTGATTGTAACACCATGACTGAGTTTCCTCTTCCTCGCCAGGTTCAATCCTGTTGTGGATGGTGCAACTACAACAACAACAAATGTTAAATTTGATATATCAGTTCAGTTACTAAATGAACAAATTTCGTGATTGATTGATTAACATTATATGACACCTACATGTACATATTCCAACCGTAAAATTTGTTTGTTTGTTTCTTTTTGGTTTAACGCCGTACTTAAGGTTATTTCACTCTCATGACGGTGTCCAACAAAGACTGTGAATAACAAGAAAGATGACTGAATAATGCCCTTCCGAAGCCTAACTTTTTCTGTTAAAGTTATTTATAATTAATGGTATGTTATTTGATGAATATTTGAAAAATTAATAATAATAAATACCTTGAAAAGCCGACTCTATGCTCATGAGGGGAATGTCATCTTCTGATATCAACTGGTTTCTCTGAATACTTGCAGTCTGAAAAAGATGGTTGCAAATATGTAAGTTTATACTAGTTTTCGCTCTCTGTGTTTGTTTGTTTGATTGGGGTTTAACGTCGTACTCAAAGTCTCAAGGGTATTTCACTTATATGACGATGGATTGTCCACTTAACAATGTTCCTGGCCTAATTACAGTGGAAAACCGAGAAGAAATCTCGTGAAAACCACCCCAGCGATTGCCGGAGCCACATCGTGTGACTCACTCATATACCTGAGGGTCGACAGACGGACTCAATCCTTTGAACGTTAAATCGAAGTTGGCTTCTGTAAGCGCGCTCGCTAACCACTAAGCCACGGGCGCTCTCTGTGAGAAGCTATTTTCTTTGAAGGTGGATGCTATCTTGTTTTAATTTCAAAACAAAATTTTTTTGACTACAATGGGTGAAGGTAAGAAGGCAGGACAATTAAATTGAGGCATGATAAAGACATCACAAACCAATTGGCTTCATGTTGCCCCTTAGCTCCTAGAGCGACAGATTAAAAGGAAGCACACTGCCAACAGTCCATGTCAAGAGCTCAAAGCCGTATTTTTTCTAGCTCATTTGACAGGTTAAAAAAAAACAGTGCAGGACAAACCAAACTACATGTAGGCCTAAGCTTATACTTCCATTCAATTGTCTATAACAATTATCCTCTCTATTAAACTCACAATACATAACAGTTTAACAGTGCTTAATAATTATCATTTTGGAGACTCAGAGGGGTTTTGTTCTCCACTTACAGCTGTATAGTATTAACAGCCAGATGGACATGAATGACAATACCCTAGGCCAATCATTGACCAAAAGGTAAAAACAGGTGTGTTCATGTTTGGAATACACTACCCTCAGCTTATGGTGTAGTTGATATTGATTGATACATCGGTTGGTGTTTTACGCAGTGCGCAAGGGTGCTTGACTTATATGTCATTATGACAGTGGTGTATTCCAACAACAACTGCAGGACATTGAAACGATCAAATGTATATCTTCCTCCAGTGTTTAGTAAAGACCGCATTGCCACTCCCTAAACAAACTGCCGTAATTAATCTGAAATATTGTATTTAAAACTCACTTCCTCATATGAAGACCTGTCAATAGTGATGAAGGTAATTCTGAAGTTTGTGACAAACATAGTTCCGTATATCCCCTGTGTCCTGTCTGTGAAGGCGGTATACTTCAGCACCTTCTCTCCCTGGGCCACTAACCATTCTCCTGAAAAACACAGCCACTCCTATATTCCTACTAGTACATGTACATCCATATCGTACAGATTCAACATTACAATTATCCTGTTTATGGTTAGTTTGTTTGTTTGATTGGGGTTTTATGCGTACTCAAGGGTATTTCACTTATATGACGACGGATTGTCCACTTCACAATTCACCTTGCCTTATTACAAGCGAAAACCGAGAGGAAACCTCGTAAAAACCACCCCCGCCATTGCCGGAGCCACAACGTGTGACTCCCTCATGTACCTATTGGTCGATAGCTAGATCCGTTGAATGGTACATCAAAGCAGGATTAGTAAGCGTACATGCTACCACTAAGGCATGTCTAAGGGCCTGATATTTTGATATATAAACTGAAACATTGAGTCAAAATGGTTTCATTATCCTTGTCAGAGTTGTTGATATACTTTAACCTGGTGTTAGTGTTTAAGCGCCTTCGAGCAACTGGCGGCTACTGGCCCCATATCAAATTCACTAATAGTGGATTAGAGATAGACCTTCAGCATGGTGTGAAATCATCTAATAGCAGATTTAATTTAATAGCAGTTCGAGCAATGGGTCCCAGTCTATAATTGCCCTTCAATGTGCAGCATATAGCAATTCTTCATGTGTAAACCCGCACAAAAATAAGCAATATAAATATCAAAAACATCTTCAATGTGCAGCATATAGCAATTCATGTGTAAAACAGCAAAAATTATCAAGTTTAAATATAAAAACAATGGAGAATAAAATCAAACCTGGTAAAAGATCTGGCATGACGTTAGCATCAAAGAAAGCTGTAGCATTTGAAACAACTTCTTCCTGTGTCGGGAGAAAATACACCATATCATAATTAACACCGGATTAAAGAGTGTGAATTAGCTTATTAGAATACTTATTATATGTATACTGTATTTATGTTAATTCAAAAGTATTATATGCCTGTTGGCTATTATTGTTGGGGTATATTGTGACATATAAATGAATACGGCCTAGTCTGTTCATAAACATGCGTATACATGAAATTTATACTACAGTGAGTGATGTTTAATTCATAATTCAATTCTCACTGTATATTTCCGAGTTTATTTATGTAAAAGGTATCTGTGAATTGTGAATAGTAAAACAACACAACATAAATATTTCATGATGCTTAATACTGTTAACACCTGGGCTGTGAGTTATATTAAAATATTTATTTTTCATAAGCAAAATACCCTATAACTTCTAGCAGTTGGGACACTCTAATTTTGGGACAGTCCACAGAAATAACAAGTAAGACCCCCTGTGGTAAAGCCTTTTTCTCTGTCCCAACTGCTAGAAGTTATAGGTAGGTTGGTCTTGAGTGACTCATTTAACAATAACTACATGTCTACATTTAACTGCCCAGGAGCATTGGAGTACATCTATATCATTGGTGTTTTACACGAATTTTAAATTATTTTACAACTATGGCAACTTGACAGTCCTATGGGAGAAGGAAACACCCTTTATAGACAGCACTGGCAGCAAATAAAGACAAGACAGGACAATCATAAGACATTAAGGAAAGACCTCACAAAGACATGGGCGTCATGTGACCCATAAGCTTTGACTGCAACAGGAAGCAGTGTGTGAGCTGAAGACATATATATACATGCATACTTACATATCTGTATTATAATGCTGCATGTAAAGCTATTATTAACATAACATATATAAATAAATAAATACATATTAGGTATTGTTAACATTATAAGTTCATTCAAATAAGTTGTCCTTACAATCGCTCTTGTACATTTCTTGGTTAAGAAATACTGGCATTGTGTCAAGACGTAATTGCTCGACATTTATCAAACCGTTCTGAAGATCGTACAAAGAAAGAGCCGGGTTTTAAAGCCCACATTAAAGGAAAGTTATAACTACATGAGACCCAACCGGTTAAACAGATTAAACAAAGCTCAAGCAATACTGTTTATTTCAGCAGAGATATACAGATCTATTTTGATTGCAGAGGATATAAAGAAGAAAAGCCAGCCTAATCCACACTGTAGTACATCGAACAGATATATTAAACATATTTTCTGGTTAACCAATAAATAAATATATGTTTGTTTGATTGATGCGGGGTTTCATATCATTATCAATGGTAAATGTCACTTTTGCGATGGTGGATTTTCCATTGCCAGCTGACTATTCCTTGCTCAAATATGGTGGAAAAGCGAGAGAAAACCTTGTAAAGAGTGATGACACAAAACGTGTTGGATTGTCGTTGTCACATCATGTGACTCACTCATTTACTTGATGGTCGACAAACACTGGCTGCATTGAAATAGTATTAGTACGCCAATACACTATATTAAAGCCATTGCCATGGTGCAAAACCTCCCCCCCCCCCCCCCCCTGCAAAATATAGCAAATACATTTACCAATTTTCATAAATGTATAAAGCCTTACAGTATCCAAGACAAACTTCTGCTTTGTTGACAAAAAAATGGCTGTTTTTTTTTTCACAATTTGTATTAATGGTCCAAGTTACAAAAAGTATCATCTGACATCAGTGAATTTGTTATAACAAAAAACAGAACTACAGCAACTGATAATAGTATCTACCATGGTAGGTCGGATAACTTTCCAAAATTCTGCTTTCGAAACAAAAGCAAAGTGTAAATAGTTTTTATTTATGGGGAAAACAAATAAAATTGTCAGTTAGGCTGAACGACAGATGATGCTTATTTTGTTTATAAATTTTCAAAAAAAGACAGCCCAGTAAGTTTTGGTTATTTGCTCTTAAAATGACTTTTAGTTGAACAGAACCAGGTCAGATGGGGGGGGGGGGGGGGGGGGGGGGGGGGGGGGGGGGGGGTCCCCCCCCCCCCCCCCCCCCCCCCCTTCCTACACACACCCTATCCTCCACCCCACAAAGTTTGACACGTGTTTGTAGTGATAAGGGATACTGAATAATATAGGTCTGGTGTGAAGTTGTGAACATATCATACTTAGCCTCAATTAACAGTTATTAAAACTCATTTACTTCCTTACCACTTCTGATTAGAGACATACATGTACACTTCCTCATTTGAAACTTTTATAGGGTAAATTTAGACATCCTTATTTATTTCCTTATATACCGTCGTGTATACACAGGCTTAGGCAGACACCTGTCCACCTTTCCAAATGGACACTCTGAAATGAACAATTACCTCATTTGGAGACCCTGTTTAAAGAAACTTTAACATGCAGGAGATTGGATACCTACCTACATGTATTTGAAAACTAAAGCAAAATGACCATTTTGGACACCATACTTTTGATTTCTGGCTTGTAGATTTCAATAAATGTAAGAAAAGAAAATGTGTATCACCAACATTGATATTGCCAAAATGTTTGAGTTTCATGAACTATCTTTACTATCCAAAGGTTATGCTTAAAAGACGAGGGAAATAAAACTCTCAGAGGTGCAAAAATAGAAAGAACAAACTCTGTTGTAATTATTATGGAATAGTTTCAAAGTGTCAATATAATTTACAAATCATATGTGACGGATACAGATTGTCCTGTTTGCTATATACGTTGAAAAAGCGAGAAATACACTCATAATAACCACCCCTGCCATTCCCAGAGCCACATCGTGTAACTTACTCATATACCTGAGGGCATAGTATTAGCCATCTTCTCTAGCCAAGGGTTTTATATACGAGCAACTCTGCATTACTTTATATAGCTCGTATAGCTCGAATATAAACCCTTGGCGAGGGACGATGCCATGGTGTCGAACAAGCTATTTGCAGAAGTATTTCACATTTGTGCTTACGATTTTTATCATACTGCACGCTATATTCATAAAAAAACCCGCTACAATTGCCTTGGTATCGTACAAGTGATACACCTCTGTATTTCACATTTTTGCTCAGGAATGTTATCTTGTTGTATGCTATATCCATCCAAACAAGCGTTACAAATTCGATGCTCTCGACCAGGTCGTTCGTCTTGGTATTTAACATTTGTTTTTTACTATTTTTATCTTGTCCTTCTATATTCACCCAAACAAACATACAATTGCCGTGGTATGGTAAATGTTATTCCTCTCAGTTATTCACATTAATGATTACGATTTTTATATTGTTGTTCATTTACAGTAAGTTTATACATTCCATGGTATCCTAAATGTTATTCGCCTCAGTATTTCACAATTCTGTTTATGACTTTTATCTTGTTTTCTTCTATATCCATCTTATTTAACTTAACAATGTCCATTTCGCCTCTGTATCGCAACGTATGGTTACGATTTTTGTTTGTATGTATGTGAATTTAACCCGTTACCGTTATTAATCCAACGTAATATTCCTGCTATGAACAATGACAGTGTCATTTTTATCTTATTTTGTCGTTCACTGTTAGGAGTTCAACATCGTTGTAAAATACCCTCAAATAATTAACACTAAATCAACACCAAATAATAATTTACTTAAATGGTGGTGTATCCAGTCGAATGTAGGCGAAAACCCCCTGTCCAGCAAACTGGTAATAAACTCTGACAATATTGACGATAATTAGCATCTATGGACATTGAACACATACGACATATTGGACTTAGCGTGGGATATAGTATGTAGTATATCACACCAGATTAACGATTAGGTGGAATATCATATTATCCTTAAAAATGCTTACGATTTTGATACCCTACGACAAGTCACAAAAATATTTACGATTGTTATGTTGTCGTATAAATTGTTACTCCAAACAATAGTGACGAATATGATTTTGCCGTATTAATTGTTTCCATAGAAATGTTTCTTTTGTTCTGATGTTCTCAGGGCTATGTTCATAATGTTGACATCAGACTTAACCTTGTTCCGTACAAGCAATTTTTACGATTCCAGTTTTATTACGTAAGTATTTGTCCTTTTCCTAAACTAAAACATCCACTTTGTTTACATAATGAAAGTTGTCATAAATCGATGCAATTTTATAAATAAAGTTTATTCACTGTTTACGATTTTCATGTTGTCGTGCTTAAGTTGGAACGACTCGTGCATATTGTCGTACTTGTTTACAATGTTGACCATGTTTACTATTTTTATACTGTTCTGTTTGTTACCAACCCAAATCTTGTTTACGGCTTTATATCCTGTCGAATATAAAAATGGTTTACGGTTTACAGTTTGTCGTATTTGTTATTAGTCCAAACAATGTGTACGATGTCTATTTTGTCTTACTTGTTATTATTTCTCAAAAATGTTTAACAAGTATATGTTTTCAGTTTGTTGTTAGAGCATACAAGGTGCAAGGTTTTCTTGTTATCGTATTTGTTTTAGTCCAAACAAAGTTTACAATTTTTATGTTGTCTTATTTGTTTTTAGTGTAAACAATATTTACAATTTTGATGTTGTCTTATTTGTTTTTAGTGCAAACAATGTGCACTGATTTTATGTTGTCGTATTTGGTTTCAGTGCAAACAATGTGCACTGTTTGCATGCTGTCGTATTTAGTTTAGTGCAAACAATGTGCACTGTTTTTATGTTGTCGTATTTGGTTTTAGTGCAAACTATGTGCACTGTTTTTATGTTGTCGTATTTGGTTTTAATGCAAACAATGTGCACTGTTTTTATGTTGTCGTATTTGGTTTTAGTGCAAACAATGTGCACTGTTTTCATGCTGTCGTATTTTTTGTAAGTCCAAACACTTTTTACAATTTTCATGTTTTCGTATTTTATATTAGTTTAAACTACATTTACGATTTTAATGTTGTCTTATTTGTTAGTAGTAGCAACAATCATTCAATCATTACCATTCTCATGTTGTCAAATCTAGTAATTTGTCCAAGCAATGCGCATGATCTTTGTTTTGCTTAATCTGTTATTAATTCAAATGAGGTTTACGCTTTTCATGTTGTCGTAGTTGTTATTTGTAGTATAGAACACGTTTATGAGTTCGATGTTGTCGCTGTTGTTATTTAAATGAACGATGTTTACTTTTTTTTCATATTGTTGTAATTGTTAGGAGTCGAAGCAATTTTTATGATTTATATGTTGTTGCATTTGTATATATAGTCTAAACAATGTGCACGATTTCCGCAGTGTCTAATTGGTGAGTTAGTCACAGCAATACTTGTGATATCCCGATTGAGTGTCGTTCACGTGTCGCTGACATACATAGATAAACGTGGTTATTCAAATCACCATACTATATTATACCCCATACTGCAATTCGTCTAAGCACGAGCGCGATAGCAATTATCAGTAAATTTATATTTTACTGGATATTTGCTATCGTTTTCCTTGTGGTGCTGTGAAACCCAATATAAGTTAAATTCTTTCAGGAGAAACCACAGTTTCCAACTTATGTTATTTCTTATTTTATTATCTAATAAGCGAATAGTTAACTCACAACTCGTATAGGGTCACTTAGGTATGCTTACCGTAATAGGTTACACAATACAACAAACACGTGACTACCATTTACGTGATTTATAACACTAATTAATCGTACACTGTCTCGATATTGATTAGAGAGTAAAAAAAAAAACATTTCAAACAAATGTATGACCTTCAAGCCACACATGCCTTACGGAAATCAACAAAAACGAAATTACGTTCAGTTAACGTGACGAGAAAGCAAGTAAGGTCTCATTGCGAAGAGATCAACGGATTGAAGTAATGGCATTATACCGACTCCGTCTTGACTGAAGGCGATGACTAATATTGAAGCATCATATCTGCTATATGTGTTTATTTGTGCAAGACGTTTATAAATCATAAAATTAAAAAGTAGGAGTCTATAGCGTAACTAATTAAGAGCGATCCCCATGGATAGGTGTACATTGCAACTTTTACAGCAGCTCGCAAACCGTGACAAGCTTAACGTCTACTAAGCCTCAAGGCACTCAACGAAACGGGTTGTATAAAAGCAAAGAAATGGATAATAGTTACGATCTTTTCGACCCACAGCTTCTATTGTGTGTAGGTTGGAATGCGAATGCGTGTGTAATAACCCAGGTACTTCATGTCTCGACTCAGTTTACGATAAATGCGCAACTCCTCGTTCAAGTGGAGAGTTAAGTACGGAGACAAAAGTCAGGGAATAGTGTCTATATTGTTATTTAAAAAGCCCAAATAGACTGTATGCGGGGCGGGTCTGGGTAAATAGCGTGACTTTGAGGCTAATGGCGCTGAGAAAATCGAAGGCAAGCGAATGGTTGCTATGTGTATGTCAGGCGAAACGCCAGCGCTTACATTTTAGAACCCCGGGCAACAGGCCGGAAAACAGTCAAAAACCAAAATGCCAGTTGAAAAAATGCGTTAAGCCGGCCTGGCCATTTCTTAGACGCGACATTTGGGAATTCTTGAGATGTTTGAGTTCTCTAGCTGTGGCTGCTCGTCAAACACCCCGAAGATATTATGTTGAGCCCCCGCCAGTATAGTACTTGGTTTAATAAGCCACATACGTGCTACTGCCGAACAAAGACCCCAGCTTCTCGGGAACTTTATGGAAAAGACACGCGGTGGATAGGCAGGCGTATTCGTCACATGTTGTCTTCTAGCCAGAGGCTTTCTTTCCTGTTATAATGTCAACTCGGGACAGGAAATGCACTGGCGGCTGCTTAATTGTAAATCTGACGGTGCGATGTCGACGATTTTTTTATTATCCATATATGGTACCAATTATAGCACTCAATCGATTAATGTAGTGTTCAGTATTTTATCGCATAAACGAATCATGTGATATTTTAAAGCATTTTACCGTTGTTGCGATATATACTGTGACAAAACACATACGGAAGCAACCAATACTGTTATCAAATCAACCAGTAATACAGCAAATCCAATGCTGTAATAATATTTAACTGATAGTGTAATACATTTTGGCTTATAATGTAGTATTTGCAAAAAAATCATGTTACTACATTAGGGTAAAGCGTAAAACAAAAAGCATTGCGTGTGAGAAAAGATATTTGCTACATTATAAGTATCAAATATCGATTAAATGTTACTACAGTATTGTTGATTGTTACATTACCGGTTGCTTTTATTACAGTGTCGGTTGTTATATTATCAGTTTCGAATAGAACAGTCATTACAATATAAACTAAAAGTTATACAGTATCGCTGATTGTTATATTATCGGTTGATTTTATTACAGTGTCGGTTGTTATATTATCAGTTTCGAATAGAACGGTTATTACGCTATCACTTAAAAGTTATTACAGTATCGCTGATTGTTACATTATCGATTGATTTTATTACAGGGTCGGTTGTTGCGTAATCGATTGATTTTATTACAGGGTCGGTTGTTGCGTAATCAGTGTCGGATAAAACATTTATTACCCTATAACTTAAAAGTTTTTACGGTATCGTTTGTTGTGGCATAATCGATTGATTTTATTACAGTGCCGGTTGTTACATTACCAGTATCAGGTAGAACAGTTATTACGCTATCACTTAAAAGTAATAAAAAAATTGATTGTGATTGTTACAAACATGTAAACGGTTGATTTTATTACAGTGTTGGTTGTTGTTACATTATCTGGCGGTATTTTATCACAGCATCTTTTGGAACAGCCGTAAACAGAAAAGTAAACAGCAACCTGAAACTGTAAAATTATTCTCACAAATGGGTCCAGAGGTAAGCACGAGTAGTGTATTAAAATATCTTTAATATTACTTCTCGCTATTCAATAACTATATATTTTTATGATATGTATTACCATATAACAATACTCAGATCAGGAGAGGATCGTTACTTACTATTCATTGTATAATGTTTACTTTGATCATTCATGTTGTCGTGAATACATATATATACATATATATATATAGCTCATTTCTTCGCAACATATATATAGCTCATCGATTTTAATTATTGAATTCCAGTGTAATTTTTTTTCTAGAAGTATAAATGTATGTATAACACAGACGGATAGAGCACTGGCCCTGCTAGTCGCAGACCCGAGAACGTATACCGCTGGGAAAAGCAACCTTGTCTTTTTCTACAATAAAAAACATATATTATTTTATATTTACGGGCTTCCCAACATTGACCGTGACAAGTTTATAATAACTATAGGCTCAGTTCAATGATGTGTATACCAGTGCGCGGAAGACGCAAGCTGAAAAAGGAAATTTACACGTACTCTGGCAATGCATACATATTTATTTTCGGGCAAATACTAAATTTCAATGTGGACCAGTAAAAACGATGTTTTTTTCGAACAAAATTAGTTTTCTGAGCTGCTATAAATTAGATTGGCACCATTGTTGATTAGAGCTGATTATAGCTGGATTCTTTATACGGTCCTTATGCAATTTGTGTTTAATTAAATTTTATCAAATGATTATATAGATTCATCTTTTAAAATTAATCATTTAATCATATACATGTACATACATGATACATGCATACGGATATATAGGCCTATATTGAGGGTTGTGAATACATCATATTAAACGTTATCTTTACATACATTTACCTATTAACAGTTTAAGTGGGTCAGAACTGTGACATATCTTCTGTTAAGATCGACATTAGATCCGTATAGTTAATCAAAGTCAAGCGACGGTGAATGTAGCGATTTTTATATAAATACTTCACCCATATGGTTCAATAGACATGTAGCTGTGAACTTCACGGTAGCTGATATCCATACAATATACACTGTACTGCAGCTTTCATCCAACAGCTTGACTACATTATAATATCCCGGCACCATATGTCGTTCCTTTCGAAGCAAACGTTTAGAATTATTACCATGGGCTAGTGAACAATATCAAGGGCTTACTTTAGTATAGCTTAGATCAAATCAAGTCTTTTTGGCGAGACAAACCTAATCTTATTCAGACTGTTGTATATATATTTTTAAATGTAGACAAAGACAATTTTGCTGCTTTCACAGAGACTTATATATATCTCCATAAAAAAACGCTGAACGGTTCTAGTAATCGCAATTTAAAATGTATATACTATTATTGTAAAATTTCTTCAGTATACATTTTTTATTTAAGTAAAAGTCGAACAGAGGTTCATTTAAATGTCTATATATAATAAAGACAGTTCCGACAGAGTCGGATATATACACACAGTTTAGTCGCAAGCCCAACGAGCGGAATGCAGGTTAACTAAACTGCGGGATTTATTGCTCTATAGTATTTTCTTTAATTGATCTAAACGGCAATTTTTAAAATATAAACCATTGTGTTTGAAAACTGCATCGCTATTCGGACGCGATGTCCGCAGCCACAACTGTTACCTTGGCATGTTTGAAATATACCGGTGAAATGACACACGTCCAAAATCTAAGCAATAATATAGGCCTACCATAAAAAATATTCGCGTCTACGGCGTGTCAGTTGTCACCTTTCTCACAACGTGACCTTTGTTGGAGCCGGCAGTGTACAATTTTGCGGCCAGTTGTGTAGATTCTAAACAATAATATAGATTAAACAAATCGGTCATTCTGAATTAACTAATAGTGAACCATAAATCAAGTGGTAGTGTAGAAGTTTTAGTAATCAGTAGTGTAGAATAAAATCAACAAGTAGTGTATAGTGAAAAGTGTCAAACCAGTTGGCCCCTATAGGCCCTACAAGTGTAGAAATTGAAAATTTAAATTAAACAGTAGAGTAGCAAAGGTTTACATCCATTGTATTCCACATCGGCTCATTTGAAGGCGTTATTAAATGATTGCTTTTATCGTTTCTTTTGTTATGAAAGCCACAATTTTAAATGCTATTAAAGTTCATTATTAAAGGTTATTTGGTTGCTTTCTTGCTTTTTTTGTTTGAAACACAAATTTGTCTACATTTGTCACATTGACACTGATTACTTTAAAGAGGTAAATACAACTTTTATCATACTTAAGAATCGGATGTTGCCTGGACACATAATCTAGTTATCTTAGTATTTACTTTTCGAAACGTAAAACTACCAATTATCGGACTGATAATGAAAAATAAAAACACTATCTCGTCCATGAGTTTTTCTCAAAGGAACACTTGTTTATTAAGGGAAGTGGTATTCTTTGTAATAACTTATCTTGTTATATCACATATTGTTTATGTATTTTGATACTAAACTACTGTCAAAAGTATGCGAAAGCAAAAACCCCTTAATTTATTAAAGGTAAAAAGGCCTACATATCACGATTTTAATCTGAGCCGTGATAAAGTTTTGTTGAATTGAATTAAAGAACTATTATTTTATCTTAAAATCATATATTTATCAAACATCCGTATAGAATCACAGCCATGTGTTGATGTCACGTTGGCTGCGTTGGTAATCGTTTCAAGTATTTGTATTGCGAGTAAATGAGAAATATAGAAATTATATCAAACTAAGACCAATAATGGTTTACTGGTATGATAAATTAAATTTTATTTCGAGTGTTTATCCAAGAAAGCTAATCGATTTCTTTAAACTTTATTGACATAGGAGTGTATTTGGTATTAACTAAAATTGGCTAGCAGACAACGAAGCAATTGAACAAGTTCAATCGGGAGAACAACTCGTGGAAATTTAAACAAAAGGTGTCTCATTTCTTTGGCAGGATATCAAAATTTAAATTCCTCAACGCGATAGACATATCATGCAATCGACAAACACCATGAAAAACACCGTAACTTTAACTTTCATTTACTTTTTGTTTGTTTTGTTATATCAGTTTTCGCCGTTTACTTTCCAAATTTCAGTATAGAACATTTATTTGTATTGTAGAGAATGAGGCTTTTGCTGGCCTCCAACAGGAATCACACTGGGATATCTGGCAAGCAGACCTAGCCCTCCAACCAACTAAGTTACAAAGGTTCACGGTAGAAGGAGCACGAATTATCATCCAATTAAAGGCGGCAAATCTGACTCTAAGGGAAACATTTGTTTGCTGGGGGAACAGATGCAAGATGAAAGACATTCTGTAGGAAAAATAATTACCCAGGAAGCATCATGATCGGCATAGTTTTGCAGGGGTTTCATTATTCAATTGGTAATGATATATCGGCAATTAAGTTGGCTACGTCTGGGTAGTGATATCGACAAATGATTCCTTCAGATTGATAATTCATTTTTTTATCGATTATTCCTCTTACCAATCACATAGAAATACTACGAATAGCGAATTATTGTAAATAAAATGACTTTTATCATCGATTTCGTTAAACAAATTATAGATATCGATGTATATCCCATACTTAATTAATCATCGACATATTGATTATCGATATTGATAGATAAATAATCGATGTTGATCATTGCTAACTAGTTACTGGAATCAATAAATGTTGTGTCATGTTTCTCAGGGGAAAATTACGAATGATATAAATTGGCTGAAAAAAAGATTCACCACTGACACAGGTGACATGTTTCATTTTTGTTCTTTGTTCTTTGTCACTGTTTTTGTTTTTAAATCATCTTAATTATATCGAAACTATTAAAATCGAAATTTTTCTCTGCCAGAATTTACGGTTACGTTAAATTGGAGTGTGGTTGAAAGCAAATCAGAATTTTCCAAAGTATTAAAGGAGAAATTAGACAAGCTGTGAAATATTATTAGATTTAATATAATTATTTAAAGAAAAAGCGACTTGTAATTCCCCTAAAAATGACTGGACAACGGATTGATATTTTGGGTTGTAGTTCTTCTCCAGGGATTCTTTGCTTTAGTCTGAGTTGTAGATAAATGCTATTCACTAATTACAACCAACGTTGGTAAATCAAAAGCTTGTTGCTACACTACTGATTGATTTTGTTCTTTACAACTGACTAAGCAAATTTTCAAACAACTGGTTGATTTAGATTAAACTACTGGTCAATAAAACACTACTGGTTGAATAATTGTACACAGCTGGCTACATTCTACTCTACTGGAAAATTCTCCATTATCAGCTCTGATAACCCCGGGTGACAGAGAAATTAAACGGCATTACGTAACTTTTTATAACAACGTCCTAACAACCCAGATGTTGTAACAAGTGGATTGTTGCACAAATTGTTCTCAACGTTAACAAGCAAACGTTAATTCACAAAGATTCATCCTCTACCACAGAAACACAGGAGAATGAATACATCCACATGTGAACATGTGAGCAGAGAAGAGAGAGAGAAAGGAACGACAACTCTTGCAAGGGAGAGTGATCACTCGGAAATACCGAATGCACTGTGCACATCGTGATATAGCGATGATACCGCAGTAACGGGAATTCCACTAGGTCTAGCCGACTCGGACAGTGACATGACATTGCCATGACGCAGAGCGTTAAAGGCATTAGGTGAACAGGATAACAACGGGTGTATAATGTGCGAAGGTCCCATTATCCGTTAAAAGTACAATTAGTTTATTTTTAAAATAATAGGCCTATGTGTTAGATTTTTCAAAAGAATTTCTAATTTTTTGATGAGCTTTGGTATATGTGATTAAATTCCAAAGTCATCAATACTAAATAGTATACTTTATCGAATAATTCACATATGATATGTGGGATGTATTTCTTAAAGTAGTAATAACTTTATTAGATTTCGCATGTGATTCACAAATTATATACACATTTACACAATACACAAACCTGCATCATCAGCATACGTATCCTTTTAAATAATACGTGTTGGATTTTTTTAAATACAATTAACAATTTTCCCTGATCCCAGATAAGTTTCTAATCTTTTATGTTAGATCTCTGTATTTGTTATTATGTTAAGCAGCGATAAATTGCTATTGAAGCTTTGTCAAGCTATGAACACAACGTCTACGCTTCTATGTGATCTTGTTTAAATAATCTATCATTACGGATTAAAAATACACATAACACAGATGTATTCTGTAATAAAGGGACCATTGTTATATATTTTATCATCCATAAATTAGTTATAATAGCAACAGGAAGTTTGTAAAGGGTGTTAGTTAGAAAAGGTGCTTATACAGTGTCCTGCTTGCAAATAATGATATTGAAAATACAGGAAGTTACAAAACGACACTATATATCTGACTATAAATGCAATAATTAAGTATATAGTTGTACATTGATACACTTGAAACAGGCGGCGTGGTCTAATATGTTCTTATTCTTATTACGTTTATTCTAAATTTAAAATACGGATAAACCATAAAAATACCAATAAGGTCAGAATAGCGAGTTTAAAGAACAATTTCCTGGTTGATTTACGATTAGAAGCGAATCATATTCCTGATCACACGAAAAAAATAATGACTTCATAAAGATTTCTTTTCGTTCTCTACAATACGTGATACCCTATATTTCCTAGCTGCAGTGTTTAAACAATGCAAACTGTGTAACTGCCTACCTCGGATCTAGATATACATTTGTAGCCCTCAAGTTTTCAATTATGTAGACAAACCGGCTTAATGCAGGTTAAATATCCCCATCCAATTATTTCTGTTTCCTTTTATTAAATAAACATACATTAAAAGTGGCAGTCAGGGTGGAAAAAGACCAATGACGGGTTGGCAACAGACACTGGAACCGTATTCCTGTGTTTTTAACAAGGCTAATGGGGGATTTCAAGTCTCGTTTAACATTAAAAATGTACCAGAAAGTTCAGCACGACAAATATTATTGGACAGTACTAATAGAAATAATAAAAGCAGAAATGAAAAACCTTAAAACCTTAAAATTACACAGTAATGTGTACGCTAACACGTATCTTTAAATATGGCTACGTTGTATGATAGACTATTAGAGATACACAGATCAGCATCTAATAATTTTCTTGTGGGTATTAAAATTTGTATTTATTAAATAGTATTAATTTTGATGAATTTTGATGGCATGACGGTACGCAGATTGTGTAAGAATATGATACGCTAAAATTGCTAACCAATTTTTGGTCTATTCATTATATTTTTAGCATTATAACTTGACAGTTAGACTGATGATTGGACTGCCAACAAAAACCCGAACTTTCTAAAACTAGGCACACTAATCGGCCTTGTTATGTATTACTGTCGTAATACACTGTTGTGCAAGGCTATCAACAACGGCAAAGTTATGACGACTTCCGTACAAAGGCGTGGGGGTCTACTGACCAATGTAATTACAATTGTAGCTTCTCCGGAATCGCACAAATTTCCAGTTCTCACAGTGATCTTAGGTTTAGGCCCTATTTAGCTCTCTTTTGCATAAACTACGATATGGTAATCCGGATAAACAAATACTGACAAGAAACCAGGAGTGAAACGCACCAAAAGTACAGGCAAACAGACAGCTCCCGCCATTTTGGACGGAAGTCCTGTTCGAGTTTTTTTTTTATTTCACTGCCATCGTCAATTCATCACAATACTTGGTTAGGACTAATGGCAGTCAGCTGTA
>JAVFBX010032858.1:0-17834 GCA_034783855.1 Mopalia kennerleyi | reverse complement strand
TACAAACACCGGTACCAAATGTTACAGCATTTTATTGAGTGTATCAAGCAGGCTAAGTCACAAAGACAGCAAGCAGTACAGATCAACATTTTTACAGCCGTACTCTGTGCTCTCAAGGTATGTAACTGGGTGAATGACAGCACATATAAACTCTTACTTCCTGTGAATGGCCGTTTAGCACAGAAGTTATGTTTGTTAACTGCTGATCAAGAGGTCAAAGGTCAAACCATGATGTCCCCCATCACAGTAAATAGAATATTCTCATGTTAGTGCGGTGAATTTTGTCATGATGAAAACAAAAGTAATACACCATTCAGTTATTAATGAAATACAATTCAAACATATCTTTTTAGTAAGAGGAGTATACTTTTTGCTCTCCTAGACAATAGTTTTATGACCTTCTACCACAAATCATTATAACAACAATTATTTGAGAACACATGTGTATATTAAAAGCAAAGTAAGGAATAGTGTGCAGGACAGCATACCACAAATGTTTCATGCCATGTTTTACTGATTGTAAAGTATGTCAAGAAGATAATAAAAAATACAACGTAACATTCTTCACTTGGCAGAGTTTATCCGAGACAAAGTCTGGTCTGGGCCCAGATGATGTGAAGAAATCTTGTTTCACTTTGATTATGGTAAGTCACACTGTCAATTATAATCATGATATTTAGTAAACAGATAAGATGAAATTGACTGTTGATTTGTATTTAAATCAAAAATCTGCAAGCTTATATTTGCTACTGATATAAGAACATAATCCCTTTATAACTGATGGTTTGTTGAGAAATACATTGATATTATAGCATTTCATTGAAGGGATAGCTTTCAGTAACAATAAAGATATGCTGCTATTGATGCCAAATAAATGACCCAACTAATTTGTGTTTGAACAGGGGGCGCTGGGTAGCTCTAACCCGATATTAAGATGTGCTGCGGGAGAGGCGTTAGGTCGTATGGCTCAGGTGGTGGGAGATAGTCGATTCATTGCTGAGATGGCTCAATACAGCTTTGACAGGTAAGTTCAGCCCTCCTTCACAAATGTGACCAGAAAGATTTATCAGAAGCACAAGTTGCATTTTATATGTTAAGTTAAGTTGCCAGTAAAATGGGATTTCCCGCTGGCTTAACTGTTATCATTTAACAAAGCTTTTGACACTTTTACCATATGACCTAAAAAAGCTTTATGTATTCCATGTAATTTTGTTAAATTGTCAATCTTTACACTTGAAAAAAAAACTAGAAAAAGAAATAAAAAGTAAACAAATCCTGTTCATTATAATTTATTTCACTGTGATTCCTACCAGTCTTTGTGTTTCCTGTCTTACTTAGGTTAAAGTCTGCTCGAGATGTAGTGAGTCGGACTGGTCACTCGCTAGCCTTAGGCTGTCTCCATAGATATGTTGGTGGTATGGGGTCAGGTCAGCATCTCAACACCAGCATCAGTATATTGTTGGCTCTGGCACAGGATTTCAACTCTCCAATTGTGCAGGTACATTTACTTTTCTCAGGTAAATTTGTATCTTATAAAGTCTTCAAACTGTTAATTTAATAGGATTTTCTCAAACTCAGTGGTAAAAGAAATTTTGAGAACAAAGTAGAGTGAGCTTATTGGTCCCTGATAGCTATAAAGAGGAAGTGTTTGGCTGATGGGATGTGTTAATTTTAACTCTTGTAGTTATTTTACCATTATTTGGGTCTTGTGGTTTGTCATCCATTTGTCCAGTCATAGTGATTATAATTTTTTCATCCATTGAAAATATGATTGAGGATTGCATTGAGTCAGGATTTACGCAAATATAGCCTTAAACCCATATTAACAAATAATTTTGTTAATCTCATGACAGGTGTGGGCCTTACATGCTCTGGGCCTGATAGCCGACTCAGGTGGGCCTATGTTTAGAGGGTACGTGGAACCCACTTTGTCCCTCGTTCTACAACTACTGCTGACAGTCCCTCCCTCTATTGTGGATGTCCACCAGTGCTTGGGGAAGTGTCTCTCTGCCCTTATTACTTCACTGGGACCAGAGCTTCAATGTAAGTTTATAGTTTGTATTGAACAGAAGTGTCAAATTATACCTTAAATGTTCAAGATAGTTTTAAAGGTATGTTTGAAAATTGTGTTAATGCATTAATTATTGTCATAATATTTTGGCCATTTTGTGACTGAAATAAAATACTTTTTTTTTTAAATCAATAAAAAGGTAAGTGATATAGAATACAGCCCGTATATTTCTCTAAATATTAACCTCAAATAGATGTGTTTAGGCCACAACTACACCATATCGTATATAACTAGTTTGATAGCTTGTGTTTGATGTGTATTTTGGCTTGAAGCACCATCCATTTAAAATGATTAATAACTAATTACATTATCTATTTATCCAGAAGTAACCCAATCAGACCTGTTGTTTTATGTTCCAGTGAACTCTGCCTCTAAAGCGACCGCTCGCCTGTACTGTTTAGTGTGTTGTGCTATAATGCAGGATCATACAGACTCCCTGGTGCAGGCAGAGGCTATCTCCTGTTTACAACAACTACACATGTTTGCTCCTCGACATGTCAACCTGACAACTCTTGTACCACATCTCTGTGTATGTATTACGGAATATTTCCTGTTATTTGGAGCTTACCTTTCTTTCACAGTTAAAGACAGTGTATCATGATGTAAATAGTTCAAGTTTCTGTACTTGTCTGTGTTAAGGTCATTGAAAAAGAGAAATTTATAAAAGGAAATCTAATGTACTCTGCTATCTCAAAATGAAACAGATTGCAGCTCGTAAAAAGTCCTTATTATACTGTAACTTCATGGATACAGTTGATTAGTTGCACAGGTATTATCATTACTAGTCTGCTAAATAATGACTCACATGAACCGGAATGTTAAAGCTTCAGTTTGTTTGTTATTTCTTGATTACATATGTAAAACCTAATGGGTATATTTAACTGTTTCAACTTGATCTTCTCACTGACTAGGCCACTTTGAAGAGCTCACATCTACTGTTGAGGCGTGCTGCCGTGGCCTGTCTGCGACAGTTGGCTACACGAGAAGCCAGAGAGGTTATTCAACATGCGTTGACGTTGGCCGATGATGACAGCCCTGTGGCCAGTAAGATGACAGATATGGGTTTAGAAGGAGAGTTGTTTGGGATGATGGACACTGAAACAGATGGGAAGCTTATCTCTGATGTACAAGACACCTTAGTCAGTCTGCTTCAATCCTTGGCTACAGAAAACCTCACTCGATGGCTACTGCTGATAAAAGATGTCCTTTCACAATCTGCAGGTAGGCAAGAAAATGAGATTGAAAAAAAAAGTGATAATTCGTTTTCCGGAATAATTGATTTGCTTTACAATGTAATGTAATTTCTTTATTGATGGACCCTCTTCATATGACATTGTCTATATTAGTTTTCACATCCCCTCTTTTTAAATAGCCAATTACTTCCAACAATTTTGAGGTAAACTTTAATGTTGGCTATGTTTATAAACCACAAGATAGTTTTCCATGAGAGGGTAAAAAGGGGTAATTTTTTCCGCACCTTGTTTATTCAATTCTGGTTGTAGATTCTACCAGTACATTAATGGAGACTAGTGTGATGGATGATGATGACAAGGACGATGACTCGGAAGATGTTGATGTCCGATTTAAGGCGCCTGACTTGGACAACACCCATCCTACAGTCGCTCCCAGGTGGGGTTTCTGTTCTTTTCTCTTCGTCAGTTATAATACATGGATTCATTTGTTAAACCAGGTTGACATAGATGAAATAAGAAACATAGTTTAATTTGATGTATTTTATTGTAGATGGCCCACAAAGGTGTTTGCCATAGACTGTCTCCAGAAGATCATCGCTGCGTGTGAGGAAGATGAGACCCATTTTGATCTGATCACTGCTAAAGAACTGAAAAGCTCCACTGGCAAAGGTTAGTTAACCTGGACAATAACCTGGGGACAGTTTGTGTTAAATGTCATCTCAATGGATTTTGTGACCTGTGCAAACATCATGTTTGAAATTTATTCAACTGTATTTTTCTTCAGCATGGACTAAATAAATCTCACAGTATATAAATGTCTGATAATGCTGTTTGCACAGGCAAGAAGTAAAGAATAGTACTTAACCGCCTACAAAGGCTTAACACTTTAATTCCTAGACTGGTTTCAGGTCAGTATGGATGTGGCATCTAGTTTTTTATCGCTGGTCCAAACCAGTTATGATGATTGGCTTTGAGGAGTTGGCTTTGAGGAGTTTTTTAAGTATATTTTCTTAAAGTGACAGCTAGTCATAAACCTTATTTTCTTAAGCAAAAGTATTCTCATTTTAAAGCTTTGTGTTATGACAATATGTTTTCTACCCTTCTTTTGTGCAGGTAATAAGTAAATCCACTGTCTTGTTTCAGGTGATTATTTAGTGTTACACCTTGCAGAGTTAGTTAGGATGGCTTTCATTGGTGCAACTTCTGACAGTAATCAACTTCGATTGGCTGGGTTATCAGCTCTACAGGTAACTACATACACACCTTGTAATGCATTTTTCATTTCTTACGTTTCGTTTCAATTTAAATACATTTTACTAATAATTTAATTTTAATTCTGAGCTTGTATCTTTATATCTACAAGAATAGTATACAAATATTCACTGTCATCACATCAAAGAAATTAGATATGATTATGGTAAAAAAAACCATGTTGTTTGATGATATTTTTGTTGTTGTAATTTTCAGGACATTATTGGTAAATTTGCTAAGGTTCCCGAGCCAGAGTTTCCAGGTCATGTTATACTGGAACAGTTTCAGGCACAGGTATGTTGATCCTGGATGTTACTGGCGGTTAGGTCTATGTACAACAGGCTTTTCATTTAATCATTAATTGGTGAAAATGTTATGGACCCCCACCAAACGCATAACTCTATTTTGGCCCCGGTAGTCATTCGGGCACACTGCACAGTGTTCATTTCTGGTTAACAGTCCACCTGACTGATTGATTGGCTGCAAAGTGCTGGCAAAAAAAAAATTGTATCAAATCTATGGAGGCAGCTTTTTCGTGAGAAGATTTAGTTTGTTTTATTAATATCGGTCATATGCAAGAAAACACCCAATACCAAACATTAAGGACATTCATTTATAGATTTATTACTATCATTTATTGTTTTCATTGATGACCTCCCATTATTTCATGTCCTCAGGTTGGTGCGGCTCTACGACCAGCGTTTTCTGCAGACACACCTTCTGATGTTACAGCAGCTGCTTGTGAGGTAGGTCTGTCCAATTGTCAGAATATTATGGTATTATGTTCACTGTTGATGCAGATAAAATATAACACATGTGACAAAAACTAGTAACATTTTCTGTTTAAATGTTATCAGGATGTCCTTGCTCACAAAGTGATTGTTTTTCTTAGTTTCATTTCTATGATTAATAATATCTGGCAATCTATTATCATTGTTGTGCAGGTTTGCAGACAGGTTGATGAATTAATGGTGTTGTTGTTGTTAGGTTTGCAGTAGATGGATTGGTAGCGGAGTGGCACGAGACCTGAATGATCTACGGAGGGTTCACCATCTTCTGGTCTCCTCTCTGGCTAAACTAAAGACAGGACAATCAAGGTCACAACTCTATAACGAGAGTGCCACAACCATGGAGAAATTAGCTGTTCTCAAAGCATGGGCTGAGGTAAATATAAAGTACTCTTGTCAAATTGTCTGCATTGTCTTGAAGTATTATATGTATACTATGATGTATGTAGGAGAAGGGTTGTATAACCCATTCCTGAAAAAATAAACTGAAACTGAATAGTAATATGTTATCAGACTATCAATGGGATTTATTGATGGACAGACAAGTGTTTATAGCCATACCCATATCCACAATAACACAGGCATAACATGTAAACATTTGGCAAGGATGGAAAATTGTGGCAAGAAACAATTAGACAATAAGCAATATCAGTATAATTATATTAAGGGTTCATACTAGTCAAATATTAAAGTGGTCAGTTTTTTGTCCATTAGACAACCCGTCTCAATTTGTCTTTAACAACTGCGGCATTGCTTTTATATTCATAGGGATGTGATACATTGTAATATCAGGCAATTCAGTGTTCGTTTCTAACTTGTCATATCTTTACCAATAGATGCAGAGAAAGCTGGGCAGTTTTATATAACACTGCTGTTTTATTGTTATTTGTAGGTGTATATAGTAGCTGTACAGAGAGAGCAGGAGAAGATGTCTGAAAGTAAAGAGAAAATTGACAGAACAGATGAGGGATTTGAGAGTGCTGGTGAAAGTCTCTTGAGTCTTGTGCAACCAGAGTTATCTTCTCTTAGTCAGAACTGGATGGCAGCCCTCAAAGATCATGCGTTACTCTCATTACCACAAGGTGTGTGCTTGATGAGTGGTTGTTACAGTGGTTGTAAATATTTTTAACATTAACCAAATAATCCATACAGAGTGATTGACCAACATAGGTCTGTCCCTGTGTGAAGTGTATTTCCTTTAGACAGTTTGTTGATGACCGTGCACCAAGACTGGAATTTAACATGGGATACTTATGAAACGATTACTGCTTGACAGTAGAATGCAGCAGATTCTAACATATGATACTATTTATCTAATCAATAAAAAATATCATTTTTAAAGATAACAATGATAATTGATTAATGTTGCTGTTAATTCTATCCATCAGAATACTCCAGCCAGCTTCCCCCAGAGGGTGGTGCGTTCTACCAGGTAGAGACCATGGAATCTGCTCGACCCCATTACAGGAACGCTTGGCCCTCAATCCTCTATGCTGTCTCTATCTGGCTCCATGAGACGGGATTTATTGACCTATCTCCAGAGAGACGGGAAGCGAAACTGGCCAATGAGAAGGGTTCAATCAACCCACTTCCTGCCAACATGTCAACCATCCCTGCTAACATGAACCCTGAGGAAGTTAACGCAGACAGAGTCTATCTTATTCTTGGTAAATGAACTTGTGTTTAAAAAATGGGTGTATAGTGTCCTTTGAAGTAAACCTAGAATTCAATTGTTTGACTTTGAGTGTAGTCAGGAACATTTTATTTAAATTCTGGTAAAGTTAACAGGTGTTAATTTCAAATTTGGTCAGAATCCACAAGTTTCCAGGAATAATAATATAAATGTATTTATGTTGTAGGTATCTGTATGGAATCCTTCTGCAGTCCAACTTCTCGTCTCCCAGATAACACAGTGGAAGTTTGTCTCAAAGCAATCCTGATGCTATTCAACTCTAGCTGGCCTCGAAAGTTACTGGGAGAAGAGGCAGCTTTGTCGAGAGAACTTTTAAACGTTATGCATAAGTAAGGACAAAAAGTTAACATATGTTAATGTTCAAAAAGTTTTAAAATTAATCAAAGCTAAGTGATGCAAAAATATGTTTATTTGTTCAATAAATCTACTTCATAGCATTTCATCAAGACTGGAAGGAAATTGCTGAAAGTTGTGAACATGACCATTAAATAGGTTTTCCGCCGTAATTTGGCAAGGAACAGTGTGATGTGGTCTAACCGTTATATAAGTGAAATACCCTTGAGTACGACGTTAAACCCCAATCAAACAAACAAATAGAAGGCCTGTAAGGATATCTGTGTATTTATGGTATCGTTTTGACATTCAGTAGATATAACAAAAAAGATGTTGTAAATACCAACAGCAAAGCCTGATACAACACATATCTATGCATATTTTATTTACCACGTTTTTGTTTCATCCAGATTGTTGCTGACGAGAGAAAATCTGTCAACTCAGTTATTAGTTATAGAGGTCGTCAAAAAGGTCATTCTTTCTGCACAGGAGTTTTTAGATTTTGATAAAGCACGCCAAAAAGGTATGGGTTTTTTATATTAAAGAAGATTGAACACCTGCAGACAAGCTATCAGTGAGAAGTAAAAGGTCTCGGATACAGACCACCAATTCTTTATTTTGACTACACAATATAACTCAGGGCATCTTTTTGAAATATTTCTTATATGACCAGTGTTCATCGTAAGATTGGAACATTTGGAACATGCTTAAACTGAAAGAAACATAACAACAATTTTTGGGTAATGAGCTAGACCAATCAATGGTATTCTTCACCAACTGATACAGTCTGTTTGTCTGTGGAGATAACCATCATTTATTTATTACAGAGATGGACTCCTCCACTGCCAGCACAGAAGGAAGCACAGAGTCAATGGACACAGTGGACAGCACTATTTCTATGGGGGAGGGAGGAGAGACTGGGGAGATTACTCCGGGTAGATCAGTTGTCTATGCTTGTCTTGAGGTGTGTCTATGTGTGGTTGTCAGGAACATTCCTGCCCTGAATCCATCAGCGCCGCAGACCGGCTTCCAGATTCCTACCCGTCTTACTCGTTTGTCAGAGGAGGCGTGTCAACTGGTGTCAGCTGCAGTGCTAACGTTAGCAGACCTTCCTAATCTCTGTTCTCCTATTGGTAAGTCCATCTTTGTCTGATTTAACTCTTTTTAACAATTTTTTATCTTGTGTAATGGACAGTTTTTCATGGAGTAAAACTTGACACAGCTGCCTGTGTGTATAGCATTTACACAACTGATGCATTTAAGATTTTAAAAAAAACGCTCTTCAAACAGCATAAGCTAGCATGTCTTTTTAGTAAACTAGCTTATCAAAACCCATCAATGAAAAGAGATTTGTGCCTTAAATTTGAATCCTGTTTATATTATAGGAAGTGTTGCCATCCTGCCCACAGTTTTACACTTGGTCACAGGTGTTTTAAGAGAGTTAGGTGGGAAGTCTAATGAACACAGAAGCCCCACTGTGATAAGCGGGTGTCTGACAGCACTTAAATCTCTCTGTACTTCATCCTATACTCAAGATGAATATTGTGGGGGAGAGTGGCTAAAGTTACTGCAGAGTGCAATCATAACAGTGCTAGACTTCTCTAAACCAAGTAAGATTTCAAATAGACTTTCCTCTAATAACAAAAACAGATTTTGTTAAACAAGCTAACTGGAAGATTATAAATATTTTCTGATCACAAATAAAAAGGGAAAATTGTAACATTTTCTTTCTTAGGTTTTACTTAAGTCTTTAAGTCTGTTTATATGTGCAAAGAGTTAGTAGTTCTGAAGAGTAGAACTTGACTGTCCCTGACATAGAAACCAAGCTTCTCCCTTCCATGTCTAGTATTAATACATTTAAGATGCCTATTGTCCTAAATAATAAAATACTGCTAGTAGATCAAAATTGGCATATAGTATCAAATCTGACCCGGGAATAAGAATTATGTGTTCAGTGCACAATGACCTAAGTTTGGATGTCATAGGACATTTTGTACTGAAGTACTATTTACATGTAGTCTGTTAATGTCAACGGACCCACAGCCGTGGATCAGAGTGATCATCCTTCACCAAAAATCATGTTTTTATATGTATCTGTACTAATATATTATTATGTAAATATGTTTCTGTTGAGGAGACTACTGAGTGGCCTCACGGCTGTGTACAATCCTTGTTAAATAAATAAAGAATTAAATTAAATTAAATCAATTTTGTATTTGTTATTTCAGAAGAAGAGCGTCCTGGTTTAGACGAAGACACCCTAATGCTGACACTAACTGTGTTCATGGTGTCGTGTCCTAAAGAGATACTTGGCTATCAGAATATAATAACACCTTGTGTGGAGGCATTCAAAGACTCCTGGGGAACAGAAAGTATTCAGGTGAGGAGGGAAATATGGTTATTGGGAAAACAAAGACCCAATCCTACATGGTTTAAACAACGTTACTAAATAGGGTGTGAACACTGATACAGTAAGCGAACCCTATACACCATGCAACTAAACAGTGTGAGAAAAACCTATTCAGGACTATTAACCATAGTGTGTGAAGCAGTTATCCATGTATTAAACCTGTATCCATCCGGGGACATGGCTTGTTGGATAACACGTTTGCTTACTAATCCTACTACAATGTACCGTTCACAGGTTTGAGTCCGTCTGTTGACCCTATGTGGCTCTCAGGGGTATTCGAGAGAGTCACCCTATGTGGCTCTCAGGGGTATTCGAGGGAGTCACACTATATGGCTCTCAGGGGTATTTGAGGGAGGGAATCACACTATATGGCTCTCAGGGGTATTCGAGGGAGGGAATCACACTATATGGCTCTCAGGGGTATTCGAGGGAGTCACACTATGTGGCTCTCAGGGGTATATGAGGCAGGGAATCACCCTATGTGGCTCTCAGGGGTATTCGAGGGAGTCACACTATATGGCTTCAGCAATCACAGGGGTGGTTATTGAAAATATTTCGTCATGGTTTTCCACCAGAATTAGGCAAGGGACAGTGTGAAGTGACGATCCGTCATCATATAATTGAAATACCCTTCAAATACCCAATCAGACAGGTTGAATTGGTTGTTAAAAGTCCCATAACTCCTGAAGATTGACAACACTAAAGTAGGGGCCAGTCACGCGATGTACCCCACAAGCTGTGTCCCTTATTGAACCTGAGGGAGCGATCGCAGGTGTGGTAGAAGTGGCGATTCTGTATCAAGGGAGAATACCCTAGAGTATGCCGTTAAACACCAATCAAAGAACACTCTATAATATGTTACAAATCCTCTAGCCTTCAACTTGTCCAAACCAAAACACGAAAGAATCCATGTACTTGTAGAAATATCTTGTTTGAATCTAATTCACAAGCAGTGTGTTTTTTGTGTTAAATGCTACCTTTATCTTTTTGTTGCAGAGAATTATTGTTTTATTAAATAAAACAATAAATATTAAATCAAATTGTTTTTAAATAAAACTATGAATGGTTAGTTTTTGATGTATTATTGTATTAACTTAAATATTTCGATTTCAGTCTAAACAGCGTTGTCTACAAGCCTTCACTTCTATAATACGCCAGCAGTCTGACCCTATCATCTATAGTCCTTTTATTCATGCCCTTACCCCTAAAGTGTTTGAGTTCTTGTATTCCGTGGAGAAACCAGTCAGCGAGAAAAAAGTGGGTTTAATTCTCGAGTCACTCAACATGGTGGAAACACTCGTATCATTGGCACCAGATGACAAACGTAAGCTTAACTACAATACTGCTTTCATTCTATATAGCAAGATGTATTCCATAATAACAAAATCAAATTTATATCACCTTTATAGAAGTGAATTTTGGCAACATTTTTTTTTAAATATTGTGATGTCCACCCTTCTTCTTTCCTATATACTAGTACACGTACAATTTCTATGGTACCTTCGGAGCCCCTGTGTTTTATCGGGGTCAATGTATACATGTATGTTATATATATACTGGTGTGTTTTTGTTTTTTTTCAGGTATAGGTTTGCTGGCACTTCTCGTACCTATCTTGATATCATTTTTGCCAGAGAACTCCAATTCTGCATCAAACTCCAAACTGCCACAATCTCTTCACGACTTTGTTCTGCAGAGACTCATGAAAATAGGACCGTTATATCCTGAACAATTCAAAACTATCATGATGTCTACAGCAGACCTCAAACCCAGATTAGAGGCGGCAATACGAGCAAGTCAATCAGAAACATCTTCAAAGTTAGAACAAAAAGCCAAAAATGCTCCCCAGATTCACAGAGCACCGACTATAACATTGAAGACAAATTTTGCCAACTTTACAGGCTGAAATGCCTGAACTGGAACTGTAGTTTTCTTTGTTGTTCATATGAAGATGGTGTTGGGATATTTAGTGAGGATTTAAACAAGATTATTCTGCCATTTGATCAAATCTCTTGTATTCAGTTTTATAGTTAACGCAAAACTTTGGAAAAATTTTTTGTGTGAATTTCATGAACACTATTAAAAATTGTCTAAGTTCTTTTTCATATAGAATTGAGATTGATAACTCTTCCATCTAAACCACTGTTCACAACCAATGTCAAAAATTGTTTATTGTGCCGAGATATGGAATCATTTGTGTATTATGTAGTTCGTTCTGGTTTTTGTCATCATATTGTGTTTCTACATTCACAAGACAGAATCAGTTCAAACCTGAAGGAGTCCGCCTGGAATGAAATAGGATTATGTGTAGCCATGATCAGTGACAGTGGTAAATAAATCCAGCAATAGGAACGGAATCATTATTCATTGTTGTATTGGATAACAAGGAAGACCTATCAAGTTATCACAATGAATCTCTCCTATGGCCAGTTAGTTAAAACTGGACTTCAGATAGTGGCTATCCCGATAGATGTCAAGCTGATGTGCGTGTAAAACTTACATATCCAGCTGATGTTTCAGACTCAGCTGTGTGAACCATGGACAGGTGCTCTCTCCTAGCAATATGAAACAAGGAGGAAACTAAACCATTGTAACGTGTCTTGAATGCTATGTACATGTACCACAGCAGAAAGATGGTTTTAAACACTAAATCTTTAGGAAGTTTTACAAAATTTTATCCGTTTCTGTCTCTTAATGTAGGAGCGTAAATTGATAATCTGTTTAGAATCCAGTCATTTTTGTAAAAGAACTACACACTTTTGAGTTCACCATGCATGTATTGAGGACAGATAGTCCACTGAAACCCTTCTACATGTATAAGACTTGAATGCAGTTTCGGTGCAATGAATGTATCCTCACTGTTTTGTGGTTACAACCAAACATGTCCTAAAATGATACTAACAAAAGTCATGGGACAAAGGTCGGATTCTGGTGTATATAGTATGTATTAAAATGTTCATATTGTTAAAAATGTTGTCCACCACTTTTATCAGTGCTGATGTTAAATGTTAAAAGTGTAAATTTTTATATAGATGAATGAATTCTAATTAGGACTTAGAAGTGTATATATTATTATTTATTGCGATGATCATGAGAATGGGTAACTCTAAATAAAATAAATTGATAACCTAGTCTGCATATATGCACAATTTTAATGCTGTTGTGGGCAAATAAATGAAAAGTACATCTGTGCTCTGTTATGAATTCTAAAGCTTTCCTTATACATGTATGTCTATTGGTGAGATGAATGATGTGATATGCAGCAATATTAACACACAATTGTCAGGATTGTTATCAAAAACCTAACAAAATCAGAAACACACTTTCTTACTTTTTAAATAATGTCAATATGACCACCTTTTAATGCTAAGAAGAAAAAAAAATATTCTTACATTTATAATCCTGAAAAATAATTTTGGTGCATGATATTTTATCTTTTCGGGGGGATCTTTTATCTGAGAAGGCGTCAGAAGAACACTATCTGTACAACAGTTTATAGTTCAGAAAAAACCCCAATAATATAGAACGTGGTTAGTTAATTGCCAAAGAACACAAATCAAAATGACCTCATTGATATTTCTACTGTCAGTTCCAAAAACTAGCATCGCAATCTGACAGGTCATCATCAAGTGTGTTAGACATCAGTGTTTAAAGAAAATATCAGCATTTTATAAGTAGAATTCAGGATCCACTTTGTAAAGCGGTATTACGACAAACATCAACCATACATAGAATACAACTGTGCGCAGACTTTAAACAAATATTTTATCATTTGATATTTTTTTTGACGCAAGACATTTTACAAAATGAACTCTCGATTTTTGTTCATAACAAAATTAGGTATTAATATTCATCAAACATTTTGGAGGCCTACAATCTTTGAATATATTGTATAGACGTATATATCTAACCAAGAAAACACATAAGAGCATGTTGTAAATATTCTATTGGTGGGGTTTTTCTTTAGCATGATACTGGTTTTGTGTATTTCAGTCTAGTTTGTTGTACTGGTAAACCATGAATAGTGGTTTAATACGGTTTTGTTGTATATTTTCCTAAACATGTGAACAGCTAAGTGAGTGTCGTTCTGTAACAGTGATATTTTTATTTTCTACAGTTCTCCCATGTTGTTTTATTGCCATGTCTATAGTGCTTTGTATAACGCCTTATTATAAAATTACAAAAGTTTACTGGTAAATTTATTGCAACCTAGACAAATTTTGTTGAAGCATAAGCATTAGAGCACACATAATAGATTGAAGGCATGTCTATATGAGTTCTGTATATAGTAGTTGTTGTTGATAGAGCACAATATTTTTAGAGACTGTCTGGACAGAGGCTGTTACTGGTGTCTCAGTGACTTACAAGGACAACTATGTTCAATGCAATCTTCAAATTGAATGTTTTTATCGTTGAGGAATCTTGTTACAAAAATACTATGTGTCTTGGGTTTGTAAAGAAATGTCACCAGTGAAAAGATCTATGTACATATATCCATTTATATATTTCCCTTGTTATACTTGTCTGAATCTTACATATTCTTAAAATAAATGTCTCGTGAGGTTGATTAATTATGGCACAGCAGATAATTCTTCTATGGCTGTAGCATGTAATTCTGACAAATAAACAAGTTCAGCTTTGCAAAAAATGACATTTGATAGGTTTAAATATGCTTCAATTCTTCAACTTGTTTAGTACATTTGTAGTTGCAACCTATAACAGTTTAATAAGACAGGAGTCCAGATAAACAATGAGAATAATTTTATTTACACTTTTATGTTATGACTGAATTGAGAAATTTTCATCAATTCCACCTTATCAAAAACTGTCCTAGGTTTGTTACATTAAGTACTGAACACGGTTTTTGGTTCATTATATTTAAATGGTTACTGTTAAAACAATGCACGTTCTCCTGATCTCCTGTTAATGTCCTAGCCTTCATCTGGTCATTTGGAGTACGACGTTAAACCCCAATCAAACAAACAAACAAACAATCATCTGGTCATTTAAAGCTAACCACGAGTTTTACTCCAACATACTCTACATTACAACCCTTCTTGGACTACCCAGAATATAAAGTGTCCTTGCGAATAAATTTACCATGTTCCCCCTTTTACATTATATCCAACCAATCAGTTATGCCCTTACAAGTTTTACAACTTAGCTGTTACTGACAAATGGCCACATTTTTTCACTAGTCTAGTCTTATTGTCAGACGACATCTGATCGGGTGGCTAGATATTCTCAGGCTATCAATTAATTGGTTAGCTCTAGATTCTGGTTATAGCATCTCAGTCCACCAAGGGTTGTAATGTAGAATATTAGTACAGAATAACACACTGGTTTAATAGTGAAGACGGCTTATGGTCAAGGTCACTAGCTTCAATCTTGTTGTAAAGGGATGCAAGTCCTAATGTATAAAACTACAATACCCAGACACGAGTCTATAAATATCTAATCATCTTTTTGACTTTTTGGAGGGAGTTCGCTTCGAGGACTTTGAAGTTTTGCCTTTGCCTTTTGATGAACTGTCCTTTTTCTTATCTTTGCCCTTTTGGTCTTTCTTTTTATCTTTTTTCTTGTCTTTATCTTTCTTGGTCTTTCCACTTGCCCCACCCCCTTTTCCACTGCCCCCACCTCCTGATCTGCTGCCTCCTCTGTTCTCAATATCGCTGTTATCAGGCAGAGAGCAGCAGCAGTTAGGACAGGAGTTACACACATAGCCTTGTCCAGGACCGTCTGAATCTCCGTACTCAATGGCGGTAATCACAGCTGTCTGGAACACGCGCAACATCACTGTTACAATCACCTGTAAGTGGATAGACACAGGCCAAACACATGACAAATGTGCTTCATTCAGGCTTTACCATAATACAAGAATTTATGTCAATACTTACGTTAGTTCAGTATGATCTGTTATTCTCACATACAAAATATACTATTTCAAATCTTATACTGGTATACAACTTTTTGCAGATCTGTTTTAACAAGCTTGTAATTTAATACTTTTAAAAGTGTTATGTTGCCTGCACAGCACACCAGCGTGTTGAATGACCCCCACAACTCTCGCTTACTCAGACTTTACAATTTATCTAGATAAAGAAGTCTCCTATTATTATATGGATTTTTGTGAGAGTTGGCAATCTGAAAAGTGTGAATGGGATTAGCATACGTCTTACCTCCAAACTGAAAGCAGCAATAGAAAGGTGGCCGAGCGGAGCAAAGACTTTATACTGGAAATAGTGCTCTAGCACTTTGTTACAGCCCTTGGTATGGATGGTCTCTCTGTCAAAGTTTGGGTGTTTGCTGGAATGTGTCATTGAATGGTGGATGCACGGTCTTAGAGCACTGATATCACAACAACTAAACGGCACGTCATCTCCTCTATAGCCATCATCGTATACCTTACTGGAAACAATACAATACATATGTAAGTTCAGCTGATCACGACTGGTATAATAACTATATTACAAGGAAGTTAAAAACAGGCAAATAAAACAAATGCACTTGAAATGGTAATTACACAGCTCCAAAAGAATTTCCACATTTATTTTTTAATTAGAATTTAAAGTGATTTGGAAAGGAAAACTTTCAAAGGCAACAGCTTCTGATTCCATGGACATTGCTTATGTTATATAACATTGTTGGGCCATGCAAAATGTAGATCGATGCGTATCTTATATAGGCTTGTATTATACAGCTAATATGGGGATTGGAGGCCTAAACTGGCGAAGGGGAAATATTCACACAGTTCTAACATCAACATATCTCGTTCACGTGCAATGTGACATGTTTTTGTTAGTTTGACACGTCGATAGGCCTAATCTACTGACTGTAGCTTATATACAACTCAATAAGATACATGTACGTATTCGCATCTAGGATAATATCTAGAAACAAACTGAAAGCATTCTAAGTTGGATTTACTAATCAACCAAGAATAATGATGCTCAAGTTCCGGATTGCGTGCCTACCTGGTGATCCTGGGGTCGCTGGTGTTGATGTAGTTCTTATGGATCCAGCTTATGTGGAACCAGTCTGTGTAAGCCTCGGCCCCACAACAATGAAAATCCATCTGCAGAATATCTAACTCTGTTTTAACAGCCGGTTCACTCTTGTACTTCCTCATGGCTTTGAAAAATCCCGCTTCTAAAGCTTCGTCTATAACTTCGTGGTGTTTGTAACAGAGTATGGCGGCAGTTAGTACCAGAATAGCTAATATAAAGAGCATTATAACGAGAACCAAGAGAATTCCTAACCACATCTCCAAGTTCCGTCCACTGGCGCAATCAAAGGACACCTTGGCCACAAAGCCGTTTATAAGCAGCACCAGGCAGCCAGTGGCTATCAAATAGTCCGTGAAAGCACTTCCAGTATAGGAACCCATCATCAACACACGATCTTCTATTCTCAGTTTCATGTAAATTGCTACACATATAGTAATAGCTCCAATCAGACTGAGTATGCTGTTTATTCCAGCCGTTGCTAACCCGAGCTTTTCCCGAGCCGACTCTTCTAGTGTACATGTACACATTGTTGATGTTGATTCTCACTCAAATAAATAAAATCGTCAAACAATCAACGCAAGCCTGCATACACAAAAATGCATTTACTTTGTATTCAAATGAGGTAAAATAGTTTAGAATAGAATATCGGTTCGATTGGCAGTCGTTTGACAATAACACCGGCATTCTTCCGTGAATAACGAAGAGACTCGTTTCTGCGTAGTCGTCAATTTGTTTGAATCCGATACACTATGCAAGAGGCGCTCCGACTTCCCCATAATTTATGTCAACATGTGGATATATAAAAAAGACAGCTACTTCCGTTGTCAGCAATAAAGAACAAAACACACAAAAAGAGATTGACGTCAGATGACGCTTGGAACGTAATTACGTTTTCGTTTATTTCTTTGCGTCCAGTTCCAAGCATGACGTGACGTTTGATAGGCATTTTATATGCTTAAATTAAAAGGCCTATATATACTCCGATCACCGGTTTTCGAACACTTAAGAAAGTAACGTGACTGATTTAAAAGCGTCTGTATCAACCTTCAGACAGGTCTCTTGAGATGGTGTTTTCTCCTAGTTATTAACG
>JAVFBX010032747.1:0-17839 GCA_034783855.1 Mopalia kennerleyi | reverse complement strand
CATGCTCCGGTTCAGCTGAACAGCCGCACCTAATTTAAATTTTCTGGAAGAATATTTAAATTTTATACTTTTAGTTACCTAAAAAATACCACTTAGCCTACAAAGTTGGAGGTGGGATTCACGAAAAGCTTCTAACTTCGGCTTCTTCAGAAAAATAAGTATAACTTATTCCATTCGGTAATTACAACAAAATTCCGTATTTTGGGCGCTAGTGCCTCTTTAAAATTATAAACATAGGCTTGGATACGCCGGTATAGGTAGGCCTACTGTTATGTACTAACGTGTAAATGTAGGCCTACATAATATGCTTTGTATGTACAAATTTTATCTGTGTGGGGTTTATGTGCCTTTATATCTTCAACCCAATTCAGCCATATTGGCTGTCAGTTGAATTTAAGCAAAAGGGCCTATACTGTCATTTATCTTTTTAATCAAAAACATTTAACACATAAATTGTTTTATGGTGATTGCAGTTACCTGAATGACTGAATAGCCTCGGTCTATATTTTATTTTAATTTTAATAGATTTATCTGAAGTAGGAATATATTCTCCGACTTTTATTTTTCATTTCTTTTTTTTTTGTATTATATCTACATGTTGTGCTTTCGTGATTTGTGAATTTCCGTTCTGTTGATCAAGATAAAGTCAAATATAAGTGTGCAGCTATTTCGTGGCGTGATATCAGTATTTTCTTTGTAGAAGTTGTCTGCCCATGGGAAACCTCTCCTATTTGTGAAGGGATATTGCCGAAAATTTCCACAGGAGTTTGAGCAGACAACGTAATTGCAAAAGGCGGGATATCGTCAAAAAAGGTTTGTACATCAGATTGAAATGTCTGGAACAAGAAATGTTTGTATGCGTCGTTTGTCAGGTTTTGAAACTACCTTGAAATATTTCCAAAATATAACCACCACAGTAATAAATAACGTATTCGCTTTCGTTTGCATCGTCTTTAAAGGTAATCGAAACAAGTTTTGTCAAGAAATCGGGATTTTAAAAAAAATAATGTGTCAAAACTACCACACAGCAGACGTTTGTCACCGCCTAAATTTGAAAGTAGACTGGCCCGGAAGTTTCATTACGTCACTCTCTGACGAGTCTACTTTCAAATTTAGGAGGTTGCAAATAGACTCGCAAGTAAGTTTTAAATGAAGGGCCGCCATGACTGAGATTTGACGTTAGTCTGTATATGCATATATGAAATCTCAGTTATATCCGGACTAGTTTGATTGATGTTTTACACCATCTACCTAACTGAAAATGTGAAGTCCTTCACTGTTGGAAAAATCATGTTCCCCCAGTGGTCAGAGTGACACTAAGTTACATGCTGCCCATGAGCTAGAATAATGCCCCTTAAATTGGCCACTGATGGCGGCAGTGACAAAGAAGAAAATAAATCAGCTAACTTTATCACATATCACCAGGATATGTTCAAGTTTGACAAAGTTTTCATGTTAAAGACCAGTTATTTTTTTAGTTTATTTTTTTGCATTCCACAGATTTGTTTGAGAAGTCCACCAAGTTTTTCCTCCTGCTTGAGAAATTGGTGGTTGCAGAAAATATAGCATCGCTGGGCTGTCTATGACGTTTTGTTTCATACTATGTGCTAAACTTAGAGTATCATTCAGGACTAGCAGCAACACTGGAGTTCATACAGAGGTTGGTAAGCTCAAAGTAATAAAATATAAACTGGTGAAATTTTTCTGATGTTGAATGTTGTATTGTTGGTGAATTTCATTTGTAATTATTACAGGAAATCACCTCAGTGGCAGTTCAGCCATCAACCAGTTATCACCATCAACTAGGTTTCAGTCTTTTTATATAACATACAAAGGTGGGGGGGGGGGGAGGGGGGGTGAAGGGGCATTCAGACTTGTCATTACTTTTCATATAACCTACATATTTTGGCTGAGATGTCAAATACTTCTGTCTTTAAAGTCGGTAAAGACGGGGTGGCACCTAGACTCAGTGCTCAGCACATTGGACTGCTAATCCCCTGTTGATGCAATGCATATGGGATCAAGACTGAGGTGACTGGGGGTTTTTTGGGAGGTTTTCCGCCCTATAAATGAAACACTAGTGAAATAACCAATGACATTAAACATCAATCAAACAAATGAGTTACCGGATTTAACATCAACATTACTAACTGGCACCAATGAGATAAATCCCTTGTTCAATAAAAACAATGACCATTCTTTTCAATCCAACTTTGTTTGGCTTCTAAAGATGATGCGGTTGTTGCTTAGTAGTGCGCTTAATAAAGACTACTTCGATGTACCGTTCACAGGATCTAGTCCGTCTGTCGACCTTCACGTATATGAGTGAGTCACATGATGGGGATTCAGCAATCGGGGGGGGGGGGGGGGTGTACCAGGTTTCTTCCCGGTTTCGCGCCGTAATTAGGCAAGGAACAGCACAATCTGTCGTCATATCAATGAAATACTCTTGGGTATGACGTTCATCCCCAATCAAACAAACAGGCTCATATAAAGATAATGTTATATGCAGGCTTCATCTATATAAATGTTTTATTATGTAGCTGATAGGAATGACATTATCAGCGTTAAGAAAACTTTTTTTTAATATAATCTAGCTTTAATGTATTTATGTTGCAGATGCTTTGTGGATCTCAACCCTACAAGAGGTAGCAAATCCAAGGACAAAAAAAGTGGAATTGCCAATAATACGGTCGTGGGTTTTTTTCCTGCAGAATTTGAGTGGAACATTGAAAAATAAGATAGTTACATGATTACATTTCGTACTATGCATTAGCTCTGAGCACTGGAGGAATATTACTTGTCCAACAACTGCAAAACGTTTAACATTTTCAGTTTGTTTTAGTGTCACCATTTTGTGTTGTAGTACACCACCATCATATAAAGTGAAATATGGCATAAAACACCAATCAAGCAAACAACAATTTACTCCTGTATTCGAAATTAATGTGATCTATCACACACAATGTTTAACTTGTTAGTTTTTTAGCATATAGTTTTAATGTATATCTCTTCACTTGCCTAGTCTGAATTATACTTCTCTGATTTAGTACTCAACAGATCAAAAGTTGATCAGACTATTAGTCTTGAAGCATAATTATGTGAGTGTTAAACTAGACTTGGTTGGGGTTAGTTATTAACGCTTGTCTCTTGCTACAACAGTGTGCGACATTAGGGGTGGGCCGATAGCCAATGCTACCGTTATTTCACTCGGTCTATGGTAAATAAAACAGTGGTAGACCGATTGGCTATGACCAATTTAGAATAACACAAACGTATTCCTGTATTAAATGAAATAAAAATAATAAAAACCATGATTTACTTGTAACAAAACTCAATTAGTTTCGTCTACGATAGACAACGGCGCAAGTAGACATGTGCTAGCAAAAAGCCTTTGCCAAGCTGTGGATCCGTATAACCAATAATAACATAGTACATTGTCACGTGTGTTCGATCAGCCAATCAACTTCATGGTTCCACTCTGACCTAGTTATTCGTCCATTTTGCCACAGCTGAAGCTAGTGAAAATATTTTCGTTTCTGTATTAATTTTAAAGATTTAAACAAGGCGCTGGCTGCAACTGAAACTGCTATATTTTGTCTTAAACCAATAAACAAATCAATATAGTGAGTCACATACTTCTTGAAACATGAATGTAGAGACCATGCAGGTGACTTGCGCTGGCTGGCAAATATTTTGTAAACCTCATTTTAACAGGGTTTGTAGCCAACACGCGCGGTTTTAGAAAGTTTTTGGAAATTTGTGAGTAAGTTTTTCAGGGCCTTGAAAAGGTATGGAAATTCGTTTGCTTGCATCAAAAACGAATTAATAAAAAAGCAGGCGAAAACAGAAAATGTTTTGCCGTAGCGGCGATAAATAAAAATTAAAAATATCCACGAAGTATTATTAAGAGTCCAATTTTCGTTAGCTTGTGAAAAGCGCTTTCTCTACACATTCAGATATTTATCAAACCCTTCCCTGTTAACTCATTCGTTTCAATGTGATTAATTTGCAAGTTTGAAGGCCTGAGTTAGGATTGGGGAGGATTTTTTTGTATTTATTCTCTGTTGGAAAGAGGACCCAATTATATATAGGCAGCTGTGACAATAAGCATTTTGAATTTCTAATCACTGAAATGATCTAAAGATCGTTAGGGAAATTTTGACTTTTCGTTTTGGAAGTCTTTAGAAAAGTTATGGAAAACCATTAAACTTAACCTTTCCGAAGTCAAAGCATGTTTTTGATATCTGACATTTTTTCATTTTCAGTTAAAGATTGGAGTTGACTTTTTTTTTTTTAAAGACCATTTTTATTTTATTCAATTTCAATCTGCCTATACAAGTGAAGGCAAACAAAAATTTCTTTCTCTTAATGTCGTCTCATTGCTGTGTTAACACTTTTGCAAATGAAGTTGTCAACCGGTCACCGGATCGAGTTTGTCTGTCTGTCGACCATCAGGTATATAAGTGAATCCAGCAATCACGGGGGTGGTTTTTACAAGATTTCCTCCCGGTAAATTTCCTCTCCACCGTAATTAGACAAGGAGCAGCATGAAGTGGAAAATCCGTTGTCATATCAGTGAAATACCCTTGAGTACGAGGTTTAACCCCAATCAAACAATTAATTCCGTCACCTTTTAACAGTCTAACCGTTAATTTCTGCAGTTGTTTTGTGTGTATTATTTCATGAATTAATTTATATATGTGCAGAATTTTTGTCTATGATAAAGTGAGTCGGTCTATCATAACTTTTTTCACCATGGACCAAATGTCTATGGTAAAATATTTCCCAATGTCACACACTGCATATATGATGGCCTGCCAGTCCAAAGAGTGAAGTTAACCACCCTGGACACCACTGAAGACAAAGACAAGACAGAACAAAAACAGGACACAACACAAAGACATCACAAACAGATCGGACTTCTCTTTCCACTTAGCTCTAGCAGCTTGGACATTTTAAAGTTGAACATTCAAACTTTTTTCTAGGAAAAAATTTATTTGAAATTCTAATTCTAATTAGTTACAGTTTAACCTTTAATTCAGTTTTCTACATAAATTCTACATAGATAAAAAGATTCTTCACAATGGCAAAAGACAAGATTTTTGGCTTGAACATGATCATTAAACAGTGAATATTTTTTCTAAAGTTCCTCCTAGTTTCTTTAAAACATTTTCCCGAAAAAATAATAATGTACATTATAATACCATTTCCTATGAACAGACAGACAAAACGTCCACCAATATCATTCCAAGCTAAATTAAAAAAAGTGAGGCTCCCTTTTTTCAGCTTCAGGGGGTATTCAATTAGATAGACAAATTTATTAGGCATTCTGAGAAAGACCTACAAAAATGGAGTCTATTTCGTTTTTCTGTGAAATTGAAAATTTGACAGAGCAAGTTAATCCAGATGTATTGAATGGAAATACAAAATGACACCAATGTTAGTTGTAAATTTAAATGTAATTGGTTTATTTCTTGGAAATTCCAGGAAGTTCATCATGTATTTGAGACTGAAGGCAGCAGTTGTTTTATGTCTATAGATCCTCAATGTTAAAGGAAGCTGACTTTAAAGAGCACATGTAGCTATCCCGGGTGGTAATGCTGTCTGTTAACACGGACATGTGTTACATGGGTTAGAATATCAGTCAGATTCCACTCACCTTAAGAATCTTTTCACTTTCCAGAATTGACTTTAATCCTTCAGAAAAACATTTTGGACCGATTGTTTTCACATCAAACAAAAACACGTGCTCTGAAGTCGCCATCTGTAAATACATGTTATTAGATTTAATATATTACAATAACAACAAAAATGTAAAACTGGCACAAAAAAAATTAAAACTTCTCACTGCCCACAGAAAATCATTCAACCATGCAACATTAATCAGAGTGAACTACCATGTCTTGTGGAGAAATTTTGAAAATAATAAATGCCCATTACATAAGACTTGAGGAGAAATTTGTAACCTTAGACAGTGTTGTGTTCTGGGTGAATTTGGACATTTTATCCAAAAGAGCATTCCACACCCAATAAAGTCTGATAATTCAGCATGTGAATGAGAACGGTAAATATGACAAGTAAAAGACAATATTAATAAGAATCAATTATATTTAAATATTCCAATTTTATTTATTTTACATTGAAGAAAATAATTATTTCATTTCAAAGTAAAAAATCATTAATAACTACCTGAAGCCAACAGAGTTCTCCATCCCGGCCTAGGTCTATACCTTCCAGGGCCACTCCTATAACAGTCTGATCACTGATGTACCACAACTGGAGAACAAAAATCCATTTTTGAGATTACGTTAATATTGAAGTGATATTTGTTACAATACACCTGTTTGAGCTGGATACTCAATCCTCACAATTTTTTGGTGTTAAAATGCCATTCAAAGATGGTCAAATTTACACAATTTGTATTGTTTGATTGACTGTAGTTTAAAAAATTACATACTGTACGGAAAATATGGTCTCATTCATTAATAAACTTTTTCTGCCATTTGTGACTGGCTCATCAAAGTAGACCAAATAAAGCACAAAATAAATACTGATTTTATAGACTCTCCAGACGTTCCCCGAGATCTGGCTATTAATCATGTTAAGTACAATGAGTTCACACCACTGTCACAAAAGAGAAACACATCCCTCTGGGGTATGTGTAATTGCTCCATATCCTCGGAGGTCCGCAATATTAACCACCATTTCGCATGTAATGTATTTAAGTGTGACTTCTGTACCATAATATAGCCAATTCACTTGTTTGCTAGTCGATCTTTTGTTTGAAGTCACCCCAAAATATCAGTTTGAATTTCAGGACTTGTTGCGTACTGTGGTAGTTGTTGACATTTTTAACAGGAACAATTTCTGGTTGAAGAAAGACTAGTACGGCTGAAAAAATTCTATTGTGACCTAAATGTTGGCTGAAACAATTTCTTTGTTAGTTGGTAGTCCTGGCTAAGCAGAGAGATCATGATTATGCTTGGGACTATGGCTGTCACGATTCAACCTCTTTTCGATCCGGTTCAAATTCTTTATTATTTTTTTCTCAATTCCCCCGATACGATTCAGTTATCCTAAGTAGCAGTCTATTAGTATTCATCAGTAGGCCTATACAACGCTTGTGATACTAGACCAAAGGGTGTCCTGTCAGTGATTGGAGGCAATATATACTCGGTACTAAAATACTAGTGCGCTATGCTTCAATAGTTTATCTTTCTTTAAACTCCCTAAAATTTTCGTAAGAAGCAGTAAAACTGATTTTTTAGACAAGAATAAACAATACTTAAATGTATTATTTAGTTTTAATCCCATTATACCAGGTCATATGAAAACAAAATCATGTCTAAAGTAAGATCGCACAGAATTTTGCATGAATATAGCATTAAGGCAAGTGTTAAATTACAACACTGATGTCTCCATTTACTAAATCAACCCGAATCAAAATTTTGAGTATCCTGAATCGTGAACCGAATCAAGAGGTGTGAATCGCGATTAATCGGAATTTCAATTAATCGTGAAAGCCCTACTCGGGACATAGTACCTTAGAGGTGGTTACTAGTGGAGACTTCAAGACTGATACGTGTATTGTGACTTGTCAACCGATTCCTTTTAAGGTTTTAAAGTGATTGTTATAACTTACTGCATCTTCGAACACTTGGTTTCCCACGTTATCAATGACTGTGAAAGGGAATTTAGAAAGAACTGTTTGTGCTGCCTCTTGGTCAATTCCAGAATCATAACCGGATTGAAGATTTCCTTAAATGAATTCATGAATCATTTAAAATAATTGTTTCAAACAGACACACTTTTGACATAAGACCTAGTGAATGAGTTCAAATATATATTTGACTTGTAAAACTAGGAGCAGGACTTGCTAAACCTGAGGCGGAGCTTGTTTAACCAGAGGCGCCACCTGTTAAAGTGCCTCTGGTGGCAAACCAGAGGTGCCACCTGTTAAACCAGAGGCAGAGCTTGTTAAACCAGAGGCACCACTTGTTTAACCAGAGGCGCCACCTGTTAAACCAGAGGCAGAGCTTGTCAAACCAGAGGCGCCACCTGTTAAACCAGAGGCAGAGCTTGTAAAACCAGAGGCAGAGCTTGTAAAACCAGAGGCAGAGCTTGTTAAACCAGAGGCACTGCTTGTTTAAGAGGCACCGCTTATTAAACCAGAGGCACCCCTTATTAAACCAGAGGCACCGTTTGTTAAACCAGAGCAACCACTTGTTACACCAGAGGCACCACTTGTTAAACCAGAGGCACCGTTTATTAAACCAGAGGCACCACTTGTTTAACCAGAGGCACCACTTGTTTAACCAGATGCACCCCTTGTCAAAACCAGACCAACCACTTGTTAAACCAGAGGCATGCCTTTTTCAAAGAAAACTTGGGTTTGTTTGATTGGGGGTTAAAGTTGTACTCAAGAGTATTTCACTTTTATGAAGAGGCCTTCACATGGCTCTTTGCCTACTTACAGTGAAAGACAAAGAGAAAACTTTGTACAAACCACCCCAGGGATTGCTTGTTTGTTTGATTTGGGTTTACGGTCGAACTCATGGGTATTTCACTTATATGACTATGGAGTATCCACTTCACACTGTTCCTTGCCTTATTACGGTGGAAACCAGGAGGAAACCTCGTAAAAACCACCACCGCGATTGTCAGAGCACACCGTGTGACTCACTCATATACCTGAGGATCGACAGAAGGTCTCGATCCTGTGAATGGTTCATCGAAGTAGGATTAGTAATCATATGCGTTAACAACCAAGCCACTTCCGCAGGCAAGAGAACTCGGGTCACATATTTCACACTAGACACTGCACAACATTGTGACAATCCGAATCCCACATGACCTCTTCAACGTTATGTTGCATATGTGAGTTGAGAATAACCAAGCATACAAAATAAAACTTCAAAGAATAGATCAGTCAATCTCAGGATTACCTTTACTGTCTCCATCATGGCCAGCAGTTCTCTCTGCAGACAGCAAAGGGTTTTCATTCAAAGTATCAGTCTCTCTTAATTTCTTTAAGTGTGCTGGAGTTTGTTTCCTTCCTTTGTTTAATATACTCTGACCACTTTCCCTGGAAGAGTTTAACATGTGAAAACAATGTTATTACATTGGATGATCTGGGGATATATGTTTGATCTTAAACATAATAAATTGTATTGTTTGTTGTTAAAACAAATATCTCTCAGGGAGATCCAATCAAATCAATGTGTCTGTAATAAATTGAACAAAAAAGCTTCCAAAATATTAAAATTATAATTTTTGGAGATCCATCCTGTGTTTTATTTGGTATAGGCAAAGAAGTGTTCACTTTAAAGGCATTTGAGTATCAAGATATCTATCCCATCATGCCCATGGGATATTTTAAAAGAATCTATCACTTTCTTACTTTCTAGGTTGTTGTTTATTTCCTGTTTTCTTTGCTGGGCCATCATTGAGGACTTCCACTAAAACAAAAGTTCTTGATTTCAAAAAGAGCATTATACAAATCTTTCAGTTGTTCAGCAGATCGGTCAGATGTGTTTGTTTGTTTGCTCAGGGTTTAACATCGTACTCAAGGGTACTCACGGATTGTCCATTTAACAATGTTCTTGGCCTAATTAGGGTGGATAACCGGGAAGAAACCTCGTAAAAACCATCCCCGCGATTGCCGGAGCACACTGTGTGACTCACTCATATACCTGAGGACTCGACTCTGTGAACGGTACCGTACATCAAAGTTGGCTTCAGTAAGCGCGCTCGCTAACCACTAAGCCACAGCCGCGGTCAGATGCAAAGCCATCATGCCGGACTCCTTCCCCTTAATTGAGGTTATATGCCACATTTAGATTATTCCACTCACATGACCGCATGCCAGCCTAATGGTCAATGGGAATTATTCTGACATCACTGGCAAGAGGATAAAGTCTGCAAGCTAACAAATCAAATGCCTTGTGAGTACAGTTGGAGTTACACCCAATAACTTGCTCATATACCCCAACTTTTATCGTTTGTTTGTTGATTTTACTTCAGGTTATTTCACAATCTCTGCTGTAGATTCTGAACCACTGCAGTAATTTAGTTCGAAATAAAACAAGAGCAGAAGTGAGCACAGCCAGCAATTTTTTTGAGAGGGACTTAAGGTTATCTCACTTGTACATCAATGGAAGGATGGATTATTGTTTGTTTGATTAGGGTTTAATCTCGTATTAATGGTATTTCACTTATATGACGATGAATTGTCCACTTCATTCTCTTTCTTGCCTAATTACGTTGGAAAACCAAGAAGAAACCTTGTAAAAACCAGTCTCTGCTATTTCCAGAGTGACATCATGAAACTCACTCATATGCCTGGTGGTTGACTCGAGACAGGACAATAGCATATAGTTGTTTGATCGGGGTTATACCTGGGGCTCCCACTGGTCATCCCGTTTTAAGTTCTTCTATTTAAATTGACCTCTAAAGGCATCCATGGCAAGGATAAGAACTCCATGGTGAGGTCTGATGTCGCAAACGCAACTTTCAAAACATTATAATTGCATATTTCATTATGCTAGGTCCCTGTTAGACATTCTATCTGGCTGATTTTCATTTTATGGCCTGCATAGTTAGTGACACAGCAGCATTACCCAAATAGAGGGACACGCTTCTTCAACCTTGTCATTGTTTTACGTTTACACATGGTTCCACAAATTTCTTATTTACCTTTTAGTTTAAATAGAGAACAGCTTTCTCCCTGAAATTCAGAAGTATGTGAATGACTGACAAACAGCTTCTTTGTGGCATGTTTTGGCTGTAAACCGGAGAGAAAACAGTCAAAAACTGTTGCAGTAATATGGTATAGATGAATGAGATTGAGGGTATGACCTTATTTTGGGGGGATTGGATTCTACATTGGTGAAAGATCATTTGATACATTCATTTCAAAACAATCAAAGTTGTATTGAGTGTGTTAGCCGTCTTCGTAGAATAGGTTTTTTTGGCCAAATATCAAACTTTGTTGTGTGATGAATACATAAAAGGAATGTTGATGTTTTATAGCAGTCCAAATGTCACCATTGACAGGTCTGCCGGCTATCACTTAATTCTGGCTGTGAACCCAGTGACTAGCGATTATACAGTCAAGCAATGCCGTACTCAACAAATCGATTATCCGTAGGCTGATACACTAAAGTCTAATCTAATCTATCAATCATATAATACTAGTACATAAGATGATAATCATACTGATAAGCTAATAAAGATGTTCTTATATATTGATTGAACATATAACAAATAAAATATTAAGCTTACTTATAGTCTAATAAATGTGTTTTTCACTAATTATTTGTTCACTTAAATACTTTGTGATAAAAGAACAATAATTGAGTAAACTTACAGCTTGCGAGCTCCTGTCCATAGAAATGATGGATACCTTGTAGCCTAATCTCGCTTTCTGAATTCTTCAGCACAACTACAAAGAACAGAATACCAAACTTAATTAAATATGCATACAAATGGTACTAAGTCTATGAGGCCAAGCTTTAGAGCATCTAGTTGTTTGTTCTGGCTGGAGTTTAACATAAATATAGAGGATGTATCACTGATAGGATGAATTATCCTCTTCTCACTCGGACTTAATTAAATAAGGTGATAATTTAAAGCGATAATGGTTGCTAGATCCTCACAGTCTCTTTCTGGGACTTTTTCCCTAACCTAAATTAATATGTCTCTACAAATGTATTAGCCATTGTACGGCCTCTCCAGTTCTTAAGTGAGGATTGTTTTACCAATGGTAGATACAAATACCAATCTACATGTTATAACCTTACCTCTGGATATATTTTTATACAAAGTTTTGTATTTTCTTTTGCACACAAGTTGTGCTACATCATGCAATAAAATACTTTAGAGAAAACTACTCTCAGTCACAGGACAGGAAGTCCTCAATTAACAAGGATGCAAAAAATAAAAAAATACCAACACACTCAAATTTGATCTGATGGCTTTTGTGTTCAAATCTTATGATTTTCCATTATGAATGCTCTATTTTAAATTTGACATTATCTCCTTAAAAACGGCAATTTGACAGAATTTGTTTTTACCACACTGAATATTTTAGTTAATCTATGGGCAGCTTACCATCTGTACAGTGCCTTTTGGCTTGTCATTATTTCAGCTGTTGAACCATGTCTTCACTAGTATAGGACATATTCTCGATCGTAAAGACCTTTTGTGTTAATCTTATGGCATACTAATCCTTTCCAAATCAAACAGAGCTGATAGGGAACGGGCTTCAGTTTTAACTTTCAGCCATTCCAGTCAATCTGCTCAACTCTAAATCCACCATCCACAGCAAGGCGAAGTAATGGCGGATTTCGAGTTGAAAGACAGACTGGATCGAGTGGCTAAAAAGTGGTGTATATCTGGTTTAAGTGCCAGAGGACACGAACTAGGTAGGTTCTGGGAATAAATAAAATAGCCAGTGGAATAAAGTTAAATTGAATAGTCTAACTTGTATGGACCTTGGCACACTGCTTACACCACAGCAGTGTTGGAATGTCTTACCCCATGATGGTGAGGGAAATTCCTCACTTTCAAGTTTACAAGGCTAATTTAGGTTAGCTCCTTCAAACGGCTGTATGAAAATCACAATTTCAACATTTATGGTCCAATTAACTTTCAAGTGCAGCCCAACAACAACAACACTGTAGCCTAGGTAAATTTTCACTATCTTTATAAACCACTTTTCATATTCAAGTGGAATAAAGTTTATTTAAATAGTCTAACTTGAAATTCCTATGGTGCACTGCTTACACCATAGGAATGCGTGAATGTTCTACCTCATGATGGGGAGGGGAATTCCTCACCTTCAGGTTTACAAGGCTAATAAGGAGTTAGCTCCTTCAGGTGACACGGCTTTATGAAAATTACAATTTCCAAATTTCACATTCAATGGTGAACTTTTTTGACGATATTAAAAACGAATTGTCCTTCCTTTTGAAGTGCTGTTTATTTCACAAAATTTTTGGCGGCGAAAATAAACACAAAAGGTCAAAAAAAATTCTTCCATAGAAGTAGGCCCCTACTGCCCTAGTCAAAACTGACAGTCCATGTTTGATTTATTTAAAAGTTCTTTAGATATAATCGTGTAAACGACGTGGTCACACAGCATTTTTTTATATTGACGTTACAAAGATATTTATAGCATTTACCAGAACGATTTGTCCAAATTATAGGCGATTTCAGATGTCTTTTTTTCTCAGACAGAAAAACAAGTCTTTGAAGGCCTAGCTTTTACAGTTACAACAACAACTTAAAGTTTGACAGCAACCCACGTGTTGCTAGTACTAGCAATTTGCCAAGACTCCGAGAACTGCGGGGTGCAACTCAGTAAATCATTACCTCTTTCCAAGGACAACTTTTTATTACATAAATCAACGCGATGAATGTAACCTTCGTACTTTCCATCTTGGGTAACTATTTGAACATAGCTTCCCGTGTAATCGTCTGCAGCCATTTCTTTTTTCCTGGGTTCATGTAAATTCAGAAACAAATACCTGACCGAAAATCATGCATTCTTGGATTGAAAATTACGTTCCAGGTTGGAAATTGTTATTTAATTTCTCTATTAAGTTGAACTTGAAAAAAAAAAAAAAAAAACAATTCTCAACATCTGATGACACATAAGTATTAGAGCTGGTAGGCTACAATTTTCAGTAGAAACACTACACTTTATTTTTTTTAAAAATGTAGTGTTTCCTCTAACCTGACCGACCATACGAAATAGATCCGAGTTGGCTTTTGGAAAAAAAATATATCTAAAGACCTTTCCAAACTGGCATTTTTTGTCATGTTTTTCGATCATGCAAGCATCTGTATTCAGTTTTATTTAATAGCTGCTGTTTTGTACAACGTCAAAAAAGAAAAGAAAAATAATTGACAAAATAAAAAAAAGATCCTGTCGCCTAGCCCAATTTTTTTCAGGCTGTTAGAGACACATCATTTTTTAAGGCCTAACAAAAAAAAAACCCAACAAAAAACAGAAAGCTTTTGCAATTCGGTGATTACATGATAAAATAAGACTTTTAAACTATTTCCTAAATTACCAGACTAAAAAACATTTATTTACAGATATTGTACATTGTGTTTGGAACCTCTTACAGATAAATAAAATATTGTTCTGAAAATTAATCTCAACGTCAAAATCAGCAGCAGACGGATATAGTTTTAAATAAAATTTGTTCACACAATATTTTCCTAAACCAATATAAATGATTGATTGATTGAATTGAAATATGGCCTAATAACTGTATGAAACAGTTCAATATAAACATCATGAAATGTGTTAATTGAGTTGACCCTGCTAAACTATCAGTTCAAATACTTTTACATTAAAACTTTGTCCATTGGCCAAGGGAATTGCAGTGACCCAAAACATTGTAATTAAAAATTATCACCTGAAAACCTGGAGGTTAAGAACCAAAGTTGAATAAAATCAAAGACATGGTTAAAATAGCTCACATTTTCATTTAACTATTGCTAATTTAATGTTTAGTTCCGTTCTTAAACTGTTCAACAGAGAACGTATTTTTTTGCACAGATCACATCTAGAGTTCTTTTGAGAGTTAATCATCTGACATTTAACATGTCTGACAGTAGGGCCTGAGGGGGAAATACTTTCTGTGGCAGTTATCTCCCCTGAGTTGGAATAAAATACAGCAAGAGATGAAGCAGCTTTATAACGACACACATCGTTGAAATCTGGATTCCCCGGACATATCTCACAACTATTCAATGAATCAAATAAATCGATAAAACCTCTTTTGTCGAGAACCTTGGGCACCAAACAAAATATGGATAAAACTGGGTCCAGTTCTTCCCCAAATAATTTAGCTTTCCAAGATCTGTTTTGAGAGACAGTTACTGAAAAAGACACTCGTTCAAAATCCACAAGTTTAACGAATGTTCTACTCAGGCCCCTAAAAGTCACCCAAAAGTTCCTCTTCTCTGCCTCTTTCTCTAAATCATCCCAAAACCCCTCCATTCTCATTTATTTCTTCTCTTTGCACCTCCAACTATTGAAATGAGGTTAATTCTGTTCTGCCAAGACCCTCAGTCACACTTCCACATCTTGAAAATAAATGAAAAAATATTTAAATTAATATTTAATATGTGAAAACAAAGAAAAAGGCTTTCCATACTTGTGATAGCCTATATTATATATATTTGTTGAGCTCGTGGATGGAGCAAGTATGAAGAAAGACCAGTGCTCAGCGTTAGGGTGTTTTACTCATATGATGGTGGTGTAAATATTAAACATTGCCACTCTAACAACCATAAAAAAGTGTTTTCCACTTCCTGTTATCCAAAGCTAAGGGCTAGCATGAAGCCGATCTGTTTGTGTTTTCATTCTTTTGATTGTTCTGTTGTTTTGTTTGTTGTCAGTGGTGTTGGGACCCAGTTGTTTCTTCCACAATTGGGCTGGCACGCCGTTGTATGAGTGAAATAGCCTTAAGTATGGCATTGATCCCAGATCAAACAAAGAAATACACACCTTTTGGAAAAATACCTGTTCCCTTGTGCTAAGTACAAACAATAAAACTCAGATTATACACTACCAGGTTAACATACAGCAGAGACCAATCCATTGATTGGTCGCATGGTTTGTGTTAAATGCTGTATGTAGAAAGGTATTTCAATTACACTACTGTGCATGGTGTACTCCATTAGTAGATTATATGCCCATTAGTAGGCCTACTCAATATAACTTTATAATGGGTTTGTTTGTTTGTTTGATTGGGGTTTAACATTGTACTCAAGGGTATTTCCCTTTTATGATGATGGATTGTCCACTTCACACTGTTCCTTGTCTAATTAAAGTGGAAAACCAAGAATAAACCTTGTAAAAACCACTCCCGCCATTGCCGGAGCCACATCGTGTGACTCATTCATAGACCTGAGGGTCGACAGACGGACTCGATCCTGTGAATGGTACATCGAAGTAGGCTTTTGTAAGCACACTCGCTACGGCCGCGGGCCCATATATAATGCAAAGTGTTTTGCTCTGAAGAAAATTGTTCCTCCAATGTTAACTAATGACTGCCATGATGCCAATCAGAATGCATAGGCCTACAGCCTTTTAGCCAGAGGGACATGCTGCCTACACACAGTAGATCCGTATATTGCTTTCTAATTTCTGACACTAATGAATATGGTTTAATATATAATTGATTATACATAAAACTGTTTGAATCACACAAGTTTTAGTCACTCTCCTATGATATTTAATAACTGTTGACATTTGTCTGTAGGATAAATATTGTAGTAAATCAAGTGACAATTAATTTGCCACTTGGGGCACACACATAATTTTTCTACATTTAACCATGGTTCATTTACGATCAGATCAAGTATATTATTATAACTCAATATGATTATATCGTTTAACTTTTGTGTTCTGTACATAATAGATATAGATATCAATAAGCGTAAGACTGCATTGAGGATACCTGGATCAATGCTAAATTTTGTATAGATTTGTATTATACAGTCAATAGAGATACAATGTCCAGCCATAGGAAACCTTAAGAAATAAGACCTGCCTCTGAATAAAAAAATTTATTGAATCTGTATGGCCTCTTAATTACCTTGCCAAAAAACAGTCTGTCATGTTTGTGGTTTGGGTCGATATAAACCAAAAGTGTTCAAGGAAGAAGTCGGAATATTTTAGGCCTAAATCAAGGTGAGGTTATACATTTTTTGCATATATATATATATATAGCTTTATTTTCTGGTGTTATTACATGTCATTTAATATAAATGGAACAAGTAGGCCTACTCTGTCAGTTGAATAACTGTTCTCCCCAGAGGCCCTCGATATAGGAAGATAAAGTGCAGACTCAGTTTGCTTATTTCTCAAGATTATGAAGACTCAAATAGCATAGCTAGTATCCAGGTATCCTCATTATATAGCACATGCTATCCTAGCACAATGAATAGGGCTAATTCCTCCGTCTTAGTCCTATATTCATTGTGCTAATGCTATCCATGCAGGTAGGCCTATATATAGTCAATTACGCTTGTACAATGAATCAAAAATAAACACCCATTAAGCATACTAATGAGACATAATTATTTTGAACACTGAATGTTCACAATGCCTCAAATACACACCGGCTCACAGATTCAAATGATCCAAAGTTAAAACAAAATGAACTTGGCTATTCTGTCTGCTTACAAAATGGGTGTACTATCTATCATTCACTGGTTTGACAGCAACTTCATGTGATACGTTTTCCCGCAAAACGACGTCACATCAATTCTATCCAATCAAAATGAAAAGGGTGATCGCGCCGAGAGTGACTTCCGGATTTTTGGCATGAGATTTAAAACTTCGAATCAGTTCCATTTTTCATCTCATGAATTTTAGGGAATCATGTTAGTCTTATTCTGATACTACACCAAAAGAAGAAGATTTTGATATCAGTTTTAGAAGTGATATCGTGCATGGTTATCAAATGGTTTTTGTGTAAGTGTTTTCAATCGGTAGAGGTATTTGCTACAACAACAACACCATCATTCGAACGTAAATTTGATCCAGGTACCGTCATTATAAAGCTTATTCAGTACTGACGGTACAGCTTCATCGAAAAACGTCTTGCAGATTGAGATTTTTTATCCAAACTACACAGAAAGTTGAATCTTTTCAAACAGAATCAACGTGAAAATCGTCCGTCGATTTACCGGTACCTAAAGCTTTCATTTTATTAAAGCTTCTTACCTGCACTCCTAGCTACTGAGTTTAAACAGTTCTAATCGTGTAATTGGCCCGCGGAAGATCTCTCGCGGACCTAAATCATGAATT